>SCDT01002602.1:3384-23004 GCA_004143765.1 Drosophila melanica | reverse complement strand
AATGAGTGTAGTCAACACCACAGCAGCATCACAAGATGCGTGCTATATATCGCTACTCGGTCTCGCCGAATACTTTCGTACCTCACAGCCGCCAAATATCAAAAAGTGCATACAATGTTTACAGGCGCTCTTCACCTTTCAGCCGCCTTCCAAGGTAAGTTCAAGTGAAAGTCACCAACAAATTCAAATTATTATTAATATATTAATATTAATTTAATTGCTTTCAGGTAGAGGCGCGCACACACCTGCAAATGGGCCAAGTGCTAATGGCGTACACGTGTAACATAGATTTGGCGCGCCAGCATCTGGAGCAGGCGTGGAACATCTCAGAGCAGCTAATGAATTTCGATGATGTCAAGTTCGACACAGCCTCGCTGCTAGCCCAGCTGCATCTGCAAACAGAGCAGAGTTCGCTGGCAAAGGCGATGCTGCGGCGTGCCGTGGAACTATCACAGAACAATGTCTATTGGCATTGTAAGCTGCTACTGCAGCTATCCCAGATCCATGCCAACGATCGTGAATATTCGCTGGCCAGCGATCTGTTGGCCGTCGGCGCCGAATCGGCCGAGGAGGCGGGTGCCACATATCTGAAGGTGCTATTTTTGCTCTCGCGCGCAATGATCCTAATGATTGAACGGAAAACAAACGATGTGCTGGCCCTGCTCAATTCGGCAGGTCAGATCATAGACAATAACATACCCAATCCCCACCAGAAGGAGTATCTCAAGGTATTCTTTTTGGTGCTACAAGTGTGCTATTATCTGGCCCTGGGACAGGTCAAAACGGTGAAGCCCAGTTTGAAGCAGCTGCAAATGTCCATACAGACCATTATGGCGCCTAACTGGCCCACCGATGAGATGATCTTTGGTGCCAATCAACTGGAGATGTTTGTCTGGCTGCCCAAAGAGCAGCTGTATGTGCTCGTCTATCTGGTCACCGTTTCACACTCCATGATGGCCGGCTACATGGACAAGGCACAAAAATATACGGAAAAGGCGCTCACGCAAATTGAGAAACTGAAAATGCAAGAAGACAAATCCATATTATCCGTCTTTAAGGTCATCCTGCTGGAGCACATTGTCATGTGCCGCATGGTGATGGGCAATCGTGAGTTGGCCATACGCGAAATAGCCGCTGCCCGTGATGTCTGTCTAGCGGCGCCGCATCGCAATCTGCTCAAGCGCCATTCGGCTCAGCTGCATTGCCTTATCGGTTTGTATTCCATGTCCACGAGCTTCTTTGAGCATGCGGAACGGCAGTTTCTGGTATGCGTAAACGAGACGAGCGAACGGGATCTCAAACTCTTTGCCAATCTCAATTTGGCCATCATTTATCTGCGCACCAAGCGTGATGCGGACCTCAAGCAAATACTCGACGCTGTGTCCACGGAGAATACCCACACGTACAGCAGCCAGGCGCTAATGGGCGGCTTCTACTATGTTCAGGGATTGCATGCGTTCCACAAGAACAGCTTCCACGAGGCCAAGTGAGTAGAGAAACCCATTTGAAAATTAACAAGAAGATTTCATCATTCGTTAAAACACTTTTTCGCACAGACGATTCCTTCGCGAAACGCTGAAAATGGCCAATGCGGAGGATTTGAATCGCCTGACCAGCTGCTCCTTGGTGCTCCTCTCACATGTCTTCCTCAGCATCGGCAACTCCAAGGAGAGCATGAATATGGTAACGCCAGCGATGCAATTGGCCAGTAAAATACCTGATATCCACGTGCAGTTATGGGGCTCGGCGATACTCAAGGATCTGCATCGAATGTCCAAGGATGTGCAACACGAAAAGGAGGCGTATGCCAACCATGTGAAATACTCAGAGAACCTGATTGCCGATCAACGCAAATGCGTGCAGAGTGCGCACCATGAGCTGGTCAATTGGTTTCACGGCGATCCGCCAGTGACCAGCGGTGCCTCACTCAATCTGCCCGTTGTTGCCGCCGTGCCGGAAGCGTCCACATCGGCGCTGCAGCAGCCGGCGCAATACGGACAGTTCTACTAGACGAGCATGTGCATATATCGATTCATAAGCATTTTAATAACTACGGATGTAAGCTAAAATTAAAGACTAAGGAAATTCTACAAAAAAAAAGCTTTCATAATTTAATGAGCTGAAAAACAATCGAACTATCGCCAAATTATCGATAACAGAGCCAACTTGTTATCGATCAGTACTCTGAGTTTTTTTTTAAACCGTGTACATTTAATATTAATCAATTTGTAATGAGCCTCTAGTTGTGCATATCGATAACTTTGATGAATCTCAAGCAATCGATCGTTTTTTACTTCTTGATACCCCTTACGACAACTATCGATACTGACGGTAGGAACGCCTCTTCTTAGCTCTGACTTACAGATTCTTCATATAATCAATTTAGGCCAATGATCGATAACAGCAGCTATGTATCGAGGCAAATATAAAATTGATAACAATCGACAGTTACAACTATCAAAACTCTTTTGTGCTAATGTTGACAGCTTAATCAATTTTTTTTAGCAGGAGTTCAATATTTGGCATAAGCTCATATAGTGAATTTAAGTCTAGAATCGATAACAGGAGCTTCGCATCGAGGTCTACCAAGCTTGCTTTATACACTGACCATCCTTGCTTTTTTTAGCTGTCATGCATGGGGTCGCCGAAGTTTTGCATTCGGTACACCTTATGCCAACTATCGATATTGTCAGGCCAGTCGATGATTTCTCAGCTCTATGGAATATCCCAACTTAAATTCTAGCAAATATTTTTAAAGTCCCACACCTGTCGCCGGCAACTACAGCATGTCCGTTGTGTCTGATTCCTCGTCGGCCTCCTCCAACGCCGCACTGCCGTTCTCCTTGTTGCTTAGCAGGGTGAAGTGCACCAGCCGCTTATCGTCCTGTTCGTGTATCGTCAGATGCGCACGCATATCGTTCATTGTCTTGAACTCCTCACTGCAGACGGGACAAATGTAGATCTTATCGCCCTGATGGGTGCGCTGATGCATCTGGCAGTCGCCGCGTTGAGTAAAGCTCTTCGAGCAGAAAGGACAAACGTAGGGTCGTTCGCCCGTGTGGGTGCGTCGGTGATTCTTCAGGACGTTGAGCGCTGTGAAGCGCATGGGACAGAGATCACAGGCATA
Source organism: Drosophila melanica (assembly GCA_004143765.1). NCBI lineage: Eukaryota > Metazoa > Arthropoda > Insecta > Diptera > Drosophilidae > Drosophila > Drosophila melanica. The sequence goes on along the minus strand of SCDT01002602.1, from coordinate 19,877 downwards.
GGGCCGTTCGCCGGTGTGCTTGCGCTTGTGCTTAGCCAAAGAGCAGCTGGTGGTGAATCTGGAGGCGCAGACGTCACACTGATACGGCTTGACGCCCGTGTGGGTGCGCGCATGGGATGTCAGCTCCGCTTTGGTTACAAACGAATGAGCGCACCGCTCGCACTTGAAGCGCTTAATATCCGAGTGACGCATCTTGTGCTGGCGCAGATTCGCTTTCTGTGTGAATCCCTTGCCGCAGACATTGCACACAAACGGCTTTTCGCCGGTGTGGATGCGCATGTGATCCCGCAGCGTGGACAACATGGTGAATACTGCAACAAATAAAAAAGAAAGTAAGCTTAAAGTGTGATATACCTTCTGATTCACCACCTACCCTTATGGCACACATTACACTGGTTGCGCAGATTGCGCTTGTGCGTCTGTACCATGTGCCTGCTCAGCTGCTCCATGGACTCGCAGCGCAAGCTGCACTCCTGGCAGATGTACGTCCCGTGGGTGGCCTGGTGCTCGGTCAAGTGATCCATTGATACGAATACCCGCTCGCATTCGTTGCACTTGAAGTTGCGATGGGTGCAACCTTTCTGACGACGATGTATAATCAAAGATTTCTCCAGTGCAAAGCCGGCATTGCAGCGATCACAGTGAAACTTGGCCTTCAGCTCATCCGATTCGCCTGCGGAAGTTCCATTTAAGTTGCCAGGCTTTGGTTGCTGCTGCTGCTGCTTGGACGTTGATTGCGACTCAGGCTGTTGCTGCTCCTCTGCCTTGGACAGTTTTGTGGCGCACTTACGTGTGGGCAGCGCGGTTGTAGCCGGCTCTGGGGCAATGTATGTGTCACCGTTGCCATTGCTGACAAGACGATATTTGTACTGCTTCTGCTTGGCAGCGGTCTCCACTGGCTGCTCGACCAGCTCGCCTGTGGATTTGTTATACACCATTTCCGTTTCGAACTTAATGTTGTCTTTTTCCACATGCAGTATTATGTTCTCGGCGCTGGCCTTGGACGGTGCCAATTCAGGCTCCTGTTCTTCGGTAAATTCATAATCATATTCTTCCTCCTCCTCGTCCTCAACCTCTTCCTGTGCGTCCTCTGCCACCACTGGCTGCTCCAGGCTGTGATCTGCTGTGGCCAGCACATCTGTCTGCGCCTCAGTTGTGGCAGTTGTCACCGTATTGGTTTGCACTGATCTCTCGGCCGTGGCCACTGTGGGCTTTGCTGTTGTCAGCTGACCGGGCTCTTCGGGCAGCGCATTGGGCAGCAGCTGACGCAGCGTGCGGTTCGAGTTCTCGCATTTGAGCTTGAACGAGTAGCAGTGATTGATTTCGCTGATGCAGCTCAGGCAGACTCTGGCTGGCATATTATCTTCGCGACGCGGCTGTAAATTGAAGTGGGGCTTGAGTTTTGGGGGTCGTTATCTGGCATTTTCTTAGCTTACCTTAGTCCTAGTGAACTCGCGGAGCATATCGACCAAACAGCTGCCGGCTTCACCGTCGTAAATGGACAAAAATGGACCCGTGAGGCTTAAACAAGTGCGACATATCTTCTCCACATCCATTTTGCAGCAAAATTTTGAGAAAACGCCACAAACAACAACTAAATGTCACGTCGTTGCCAGACTGTTTGATGCTAATGGTCAAAAGTGCGGCCAATCAAATACACAGCTAGCTCGATTGATTTGTATGTGTCTATAAACAAAACAAGAGCGCTGTCGAGATTTTTATATTTATTAGTTTAATTAATGCAGTAGAACATCGATTTTCCGTCATACTCGAAAATCAAATCCGGGCTCATAAGAGATCATATATATACACATGTATTGAATTTTTTTTAAATAAAACGTGCACCTACAAGCAGATACATATGCTACTCTATTAAATCAACCACATAACATCCTCGTAAACAGAGGTCCGGATAATTCTGTATGAACTGTATGTTATAAACATTTGCGTATTATGATGAACTTGCAAATAAGAGTTTCATCGTGTACGCACTGCTTCAGAGCGGGCGTGTGAAGTTGCCAGATCGGCCATGAACACAGTGCAGCCCATCGAAAGTGATGCACAACATTTACACAGCCGGCTTGCAGCTTTTATATATTCCATATATTTGTATTAATGTGCCAATAGTTAATTATTATGAACGACATTAGGCGATTGAAGGAACAACAGCGCGATAAACATCCCGGCTTCGACGGCTACTTGGACTGCATGACACGTGCGCTCTTCACAGGCCTGGCTTCGTTTTGTTTAGGTGGGCATTTCCATAGTTGTCAAAACAATTGCATAATATTTATTATTATTTTTTTAGGGTTTGCGGGCACATATTTTGTACAAAAGGCTGTGCAACGAAAAATACGTTATCCCCCAAAGTACAACATATTGTTATCCTCCTTGGTAGCCACGAGCGTGGCATATCAGACCACAAGTACACGCACCAAATCGTGTCAAGCGGCTTGGATGGCCTTTGAAAATAAGCATACGGTGCTGCAAGAGGAAACTTATTAATTCGCCAAATTTGTTACAGTAAATACATATAGATAGTTTAAGTCATGAAGTCCCTGTATACGGTGCTGCGCTTCGCCTGTTCTGCCCAGCTATGTCCAGGACCTGGTAGAATCCTGGCACGCTTCAAGTACACACAACATCAGGGAGTAAAGGGTATTCGAAATCGTAAGAGTTTCTATGAGGCACAAATACAGACGTCACAGCAGGAGCAGGCGTTGGAGCAGGGCAGCCACACAGTAGTTGGTGCCAGCGATATGCGTTTCTTGAACGATCGGTGGGTCTTAGTTCCTTTAGTTATTCAAAATACCTTATTAACCATTTCCATGCACACATAGCGCCTATGATGAGGTGGCCGGCGGTGCTATGCGCATCAGCAGGGATGTGATTGCCGCCCAGAACGTCTTCATTTTGCAACCCTATGTAAAGTGGGCAGCCAAGCGCACAACGCCCGACGATGTGAAGCCCGACGATCAACTGGTTGAGGCGACAGCGCTCATTCGCTCGCTGCCCAACTGGCAAGTTGCCCGTGCTCTAAAAGTGCCATTGGAGAGTCTGGAGCGGAAGACGCTCTTTGGCAGCGGCAAGCTGGCGGAGCTGAAGAAGTTCGTTTCTGATTTGCAGCAAGAGCGAGAGGTCACCTGCCTGTTTGTGAGCAAAGGTTCGCTGACCTTTGCACAGAAACAGTTTCTGGAGGCGGAATTCAGGTTGCCGGTGCTGGATCGCTACTCGGTGGTCATACAAATCCTGCGACTGCATGCGACCAGCGCCGAGGCCCGTTTGCAGGTGGCGTTGGCGGAGCTGCCGTATATATGGGGGCAGGCCAAGGATGCGAACACCACGCAAACGCGCCGCCAGGGCTACTCGTTGAGCGATCTGCAGAAGGAGATATTGCGCACCAGGGAGCGCAAGCTGCGTGCCGAGCTGGAGGGAGTGCGCCGTCAGCGGCAGCTTTTGCGCCAGAATCGGAAGCAGCAGAATTTTCCCACTGCTGCTGTCGTTGGCTACACCAACTCTGGGAAGACCTCGCTGATTAAAGCGCTCACCAGGGACGATGTCGCGCTGCAACCGCGCAACCAACTGTTCGCTACGCTCGATGTAACGGCGCATGCGGGCACGTTGCCCTGCAATCTGCAGATCATCTATATGGACACGGTGGGCTTTATGTCCGATTTGCCCACGGGCTTGTTCGAGTGTTTCGTGGCCACGCTGGAGGATGCGATGCTGGCGGTTTGTTGTGGTTTAATTATACTATCTGCGTAATTCTTACATTTTTGGCTTTGCAGGATATTATCATACATGTGCAGGATCTATCGCATCCCTGTCACGCTGCACAGCGCGCCCATGTCGAGTCCACGCTGCGCTCCCTGGCCTTTAACGTGGCCGGCGGCGATGCCAGTGCCAGCCAATTGCCGCCCATCATCAATGTTTACAACAAATGCGATTTGGTAAAACCCAATGCCCAATTGGCAGCTATTGCCCCGCAGGAGAATTCGTCTGTGGGCCATTTAATTTCGGCACGTGCTCAGACTGGCCTGGAGTCGCTGCTCAAGGATGTGGAGCGGCAGATACTGGCCGTCACCGGACGCCGGCAGCTTCAGGTGCGTGTACCCAGCGGTGGTCCTGAGATGGCCTGGCTCTATAAGAATGCCGCTGTTGTGAATAGCCGAGCAGATGAGCTGAATCCCGAGAAGATCCTCATGCGTGTGGTCATCAGTCAGCACATTCTGGAGCAGTTCAAACGCGAGTTTTGCTAAACGCCCCCCGACCCCTCTCTTGCCCAACATTGCAATATATAAATGTTAATTTTAGTTTGGTTTTTTATTTGCGATTTTCTTTCTTTGTTTGTTAAGGGCGCAACTGGCACCAATTTAATATATTTGATTTTTGCTGTTAATAGTGTATAAATTAGTGTGTTGGTGTTCGGTTTCTATATATAAACATTTATATAAAATTAGCTACAAATATGTTTTAAAACACGTTTACCAACAAAAACAAAATATTGCACTATTTGTTGCTAGACTCGTGTGTGCTGCAGTTTCCCTCCTTTCTGAGAAACTCCCGTTTATATACTTTATAAAAATATTGAGAATATATCGATCTATATGCTTATATAATAAGTCTTCTAAAGCGACTCCAGTAACTAGAATTAATTTGCCTATTTAAATTTCATGGTGCTCTCAAATTGGCACTTTTATTCTTGTATTTCAAAATAAGCTTAGGAATTGAACATATGGGCCAAAAAACATAAGAAACGTCGCATTAGCTTTAGTATCCCGACGTTTATATTCATTTACAATACCCATCTAGTGAAGTGCTCTTATATAGTTGTTTAAATCAGCCATTTAAAGAGTTTTCCAATTCCACCGCTTTCAACTATAAAAATAGGTTGTTCTACATCCTAAAAAAATTTCCATTTGTTTTTAGACACCGAAAATATATCCGAAAAGGAGCTGTGATGTTGATCTAAAACAATATATTGTATATGTTAGGTATATGTCAAATGCTGGCCAAAAATCATTTTTAAAATCGAACTTTAAATATTGTTTCGTTCAGGATATTGGAAAATGAGATAAAAGTACTTTTAATTTTGTGTTGTAATATTAAACATTTCAAAGTGCTATTACAAACATAAAATGTAAGCCTATTATGGCGATGTTATTAACATAGTTATGCTAACAGAACAACATGGCTATGTAAATCAACGTTTACCTCACTTTATTAAACTAAGTTAAAAGTACTTTCATTTTTTTTTTTTATGTAACGATCTTTGTTTTGCTCGCCAAACAAAGCGTTGTATTTATATATAAACATTAAAAGCTAAAGCTTAACATTTGTTTTATGAAAATAAAACTCCATGCAGCCATTGGACATATACTTGAAAATACCTTAAAAATCTATTGAAAAGTTACAAAAAAAATGTAACAAAACGAATGCAATAAATTCATTTTACAGGGATTTCTTGTGCAGTTTACGAGGAATGCTTAAAATTCTTAATGGTAGCTAAATAGTTTAAATAAAACAAGTTCACATTAAATATATATGAACTTTAAATAGGAATATCTATTTATGTACTACTAACAAATGTCGTTGGGATCTCTAGCTTTACAAAACAAGAACAAAAAAACCACCCTCAGCTACCATGATCCATATAAAAACGTATTTGTCGCATCAAATTGACTCAAAAATTCTTTGGCAACAAATCAAAATATCAATTGTTGTAAAATACCTAATGACTAAGAAAATATATCCTCCTTATACACAAATCACATTCTTTCCCTGCATCACACCCCATTCCACACTCACACACACGCACACACACACAGACTACGCGGCTGAGCACATGGTCGTAATAAGCCACAGTAGTAATTGCCAAAGTGGCGCCACGAGAACAAAAACAAACAGAATGCAAATGATGCGACAATTCTTGAGCAGGCCGACAATGAATTGAATGAATTCTGATATTGTACTATGCTGTTTTGAGGACGTTGCCAATGCGGCGTTCATCGTTATGTTGGCCGACCGCTTGCCGTTTGTCAGTTATAACTTGGCCATATGCGTTTGGGCCTGCTGGTTGGCCGCTGTCGAGTACTGAGCGAACGGCATTAGCTGACAATACTCGAGCAGCTGCAGTTCCAGCTGGCGCAGGCACTTCATCGGCGTTGCCGTCACAATGCTCATCATGCCCGTGTCGCGAACCTTGTGCAGATAGCCCGACTGTATCAGCGCATAGATGGCAATATTCAGATTGTCCAGAGCAAGGCAATAGGGATGGACGTGTGCAGCCGCCCCGCCCGGCTGCTGTAGCAGCTGCTCCACATGCTGCTGGACGCGCACCAGCAGCTCCTTGGCACTGAACTCGCCGGACATCTGCAAAGGCCAGATTCAAAATGTTGTTAGGTACTCCATATAGGTATGGTCGTCAATTCACTCACCTGTCGCAACGTCACCGCCAGCTGATAGTAGAGGCAGAGAAAGGGCGCCAAGGCGGCCAATATAACTCGGGAGCACTCATTGTCCCGCACACTGATTCGGCCCGTGTGCTCGTGCAGCTGGACCGCACCTTCGTCCAGCAGCAGCTGCAAATGCGTCTCAAATTCGGCAGCCTCGCGATTCGATTCGATGATGAACTCATGCTGGAACAGCGCGTCCATGCTGCTAACGTGATTGTGGAGCGCCGCCAGCGTATCATCGTACGTGCCCACGCTGTCCAGATTCTGCTGACGGCGCTGTTCCTTGAGCGCAGCGAGCAGCAGGTATGCGGGTCGCGCCAGCCAAAACATGCACGGATTAATGTACAACTGCAGCGCCAGCATCGGCACCGCCACCGCCATCGTTTGCGGGCAGAGCGCGTGCGCCTTCAGGCGACGCACATCGATCTGGGCCGCCAGCTGGTCGGCGGCCAGCGGCGTGAATTGCAGTCGACCAGAGCGAAATTGCAAAATGTTGCCGTGTATCTCGACGGTATCGATGACGTCCGCCTTGATGTTGCGCGAGGTGGTGCTGACGTGGGCGCCCAACTGTTCGAACATGCGCTTCAGATGGAGTATGCCGCTCGCCAGCTCGTCCAGATTGACGCTGCGCTCTCCGTACAGCTGGCTGGCATAATACAGACTCAACAGATTGAAAGTGCTGATCACGATGCGACGCTGCTGCTGGTAGATGATCTCGTTGGCCAGCTGCTTGACCAGCTCAATCTCCTGGCGGTTGAGCTTCTGCAGCGGTCCACTGAGTCCGGCGCGTTGTATCCGCTGTGTGCTGTCGTGACCAAAGAATTCGCGCACCGAAATGGGTGCACCAAAGTCCAAAAACATTTTGCCGAAGCGTTCGTCGATAATTTTGAGAGCCTTGAAGAAGCCCTTGGTGGACTCCTTGGGCTTCGGCACGCCCAGCAGCTCATAGACAAACAGCTGCTCCTCCAGCACACGCTCATAGGCAACGCTAACGGGCACAATCATCACATCCGGCACCTCGCCGGTAAAATATGGCAACAGTGCCATCGACAACAGGCCCACCTTGGGCACCAGCGCTTTAAAGTTGCGGGAACGTGTGCCTTCGATAAAGAACTCGACGCCTATATGATAGTTGGCCACCAGAGCGTACATATACTCGCGAAAGATGTCCCAATAGAGCTCATCGTTCGAAAATGTGCGACGCATAAAGAAGGCGCCCGTTTTGCGCAGCATGGTGCCCATGCCGAACATCGAGTGAAAGTCTGTGGGGGGATTGAAAAACAAGAATGAGTTCAACTGGCACAATGTACCAAGTTCCAGTTGGTGACTCACCCATGCCCGCTGCAATGCCCGGTATTTCGATATCATAATAGTAGCAAATGTAGCTCATCAGTATGAAGTCCATGTAGCTGCGATGACTGGGCAAATATAGCACCGGACAATGGCCCATATCCTTGCGCACGTTGGCCATGCTGGCCGAATTGACATAGAAGCCATCGCAAATCCGTTTGCCAATGGCCGTTATGGCAATGCCACACCAACGTATTATTGCCATATTCCTGTCCAAGCCGATTTCATCGATAATCGCCCGAGCCTGTTGCTCCAGCTGCTTCAGAGGCTGTTTCGTCTCCCTCGCATAGTGCTCCAAAAGAGCGCGCAGCTTTTCGCTGCGCAGCACGTGCTGTTTCAGTTTTTGGGGATTTAAGTACCGTTCAAATTCATAGGCCACCTGCGGCTTGAACTCTCTGGTCATGGAGGCCTCATTACCCGGCGCTATAATATTCTCAAACTGTCGCATATAATCGGCAGCCGTGGCCCCAGCGGATGATTCACCACCGGAGGCGGCCGTTTCTGTTTTCTGGCTGTTGGCTGACTTCATTTCCATGGCACTTTAGACAGTTTTAACCTGTAATAAATATAATATATGTATATGTATATAAAAATATTTTTTTTTATCAGAAATATAAGTATACTGTGTGTGGCTGCTACGATCTGTTTGTCGAATGATTTGCCGGCCAAATGAGAACAGCCGACGCACAGCTGGCGCACGCCTTCAAAATAATAAAAGATTCCGTTTACTATTTGTTATCGGCCCGGTTTCAAGATAGTCATGCCCACCGGCTTACGTTTAATCAGCGGGCAATCGCGTCGACAACAATTCAACGCACTCAAGTAATAACTTAATGGCCTATCACGTGTGAAAGAAACAGCAACAAAGTGATTGCTGTTATCAACTGGAGACAGTAGCGTTGTGCACCTAAGCTGGGTATGCAGCTCACCCGTTTTTCTTTAATATAAACCAAGCAATAAATATCCAAATCTAAACTTATTTCTGATTTATTTCTTATTTATATTTATATAACTTATTTAATTTGTTTGGTCAAGCTTCAATCAGGCTAAATTTGCCAGCTGATTAGCTGATTTTATCGCTTGCAGATTTTAAAACTATATTTTAATCAAAATTAATGATTTAGACTAATTTCATGGGGTGTTAGATATGCGACAAAAAAAATTTTTTTTTAATTTGAAACGATTCAAATAATATTTTTAAAAGAGAAAAACAAAAATAAAATATATATATAATATATGTATATAATATATATATATTTATATTCTACATTAAAAAGTGTTTGAAAATNAATATTTGTAAAAGAGAAAAACAAAAATAAAAAATATATATAATATATATATATTTATATTCTACATTAAAAAGTGTTTGAAAATTGCCAACTATTTATATATAAATATTTTTATTATTATTATTATTATTACTGTTTTGAACGGTTTTATTGCATAAGAATTTTGCTTGAGCTGCATACTGGCTAGTAATGAATAATAGCTAATAATTTTACCAGTTAAAGTTGAGTTTATATTGCGTCTAGAATTGTTTATCTATGAGATGAACTTAATTTAGCGGTGATTTCGAGAGCTGTTAACTAAACACTAATGCACACAGTGTGCACTTCATTCACGTATGCACCTCAGAAATTTCGCTTGATAAAAGTCAGGCAAGAAATTTAAGCTTCAGTTGTCACTTTTACTCAGAAAATATTTTTGAACAGTTGCACAAGTTAAACTGCGTATCAGGCAGCAAAACGTACCAGCTTGTAACTGTAACCAGGCAATACTAACATTTACTTTTGTATGAAATCGTTTGTTTACCAAGAGACTTACGACACATACTGAAAATTAAGCGGCGATTTTGAAGGCGACAACAAAACAAACGTAAACACGCTACGCAAATAAATTGTAGTTAATGATCATCAAGAGCTAATATTTCGTCGATCTAAGCAACTGCACGCTAGGTGCAGTTCCTTGAGTGGCAATTTATTATAATATGCAATTTAAACAGTTGCTGCGTTTCTCAGATACACGCACACCCACACTCTCTGACACACACACTATTACATAAATATGTATGCAAAAATACAGCTCTTGGTATTTGCATCTTCAATGCTTTAAAACAATTTTGCACAGCTTAAACAGTTTTAAGTTAAACGCATATTTGCATTAAAATGAGTTCGACTTTCTATTTTTAAAGTCGTTTGGGTTTTACATACGAAAATTCGATACAGGCACTGTGACAGCGAATTGGCGACGCTTTAGCAGCGCGACGGTAAAGCAACTACCACTCACAGCTGCGGCGGGTCGATATTTAATTTTGTTGTTGTTGCTGGGCTGTTGGTGGTGGCATGTTTCGTGCTCAAAGTAGTGGCCCTTGCACGTTGCGACTTGGCCTGTGGCGTATTTATTTAAATCAGCATATCATGCGGTGGAATGACAGAACAATACTCGTTCACGTTATTTGTGCGCATAAAATGCAAAATCAATCTGTAGAGCAAATTATAACTAAAATGCCATTGATGATGGTTTAGTTGAGTTTTCAGTTCAGTTTTGAAAAATGGGAGTCAATTCAATAGCCTTCTTATCAAAATGTTTGTCAATTTTGGCATGGTTTTTAACCAAAAAATAAAAAAGTTTTTCTTTTTACAAAAAAAAAAAAATAAATAAAATGTTATTTGTAGTTTAAAATAAAAGTTATGTTATGTTAAAAAGCCGACAGATTTTAATTTTAACATGCTTTTTGAGAAAAAGAATTTAACCCCTCAGAAATTGTTTAAATGTTGTTTTTTATGCTAATTGTTACAAATACAGTAAACTAAATACATAAAATCAAAATTTTAAATTTTGGAAAAAAAATTAAAAATTTTTTTTTTAAATCTTAAAAACTTTTTTTCGAATGTCAATATATTTAAAATGTAGAAAAAATTTATAAAAGAAATCATGACATGACAACATTTTTAAATTATTGCAAACAAATGTTTTTTTTTTGTTTAAAATTCATGCCAAAATACCAATATAAATGTAATATAAACAAATATATATATAAAATAGTTTTGTTACCGAGTTTGTTTCAAAAAATGTTTAACGGAAGAAGCGTTATCAATCAAAGCGTTAAATCATTTTAAGCCTCACGCACTAGATAAGAACAAAGGCAATATATAAACCCATCTCAGTGCTGTCTTTGATAAGAACCTTTTGAGTAAAATAAAAAAAGAGGTGGCGTTTCGCTCACAAGCTTTCAGTAAAAATATTTTAAAGTCGCCAATAAGGCACAATGCATAAAAATAAAGGAAGACAAAACCACTGTTCTTCCTTCCAGAGATTTGTTATTGTTTCGATGATAAACTTGCAAATGAATAAAAATAAAAATAAATTTTTTGCAACGGTAGTTAAAGCTCGGATCCATTTTTTACTCTTTGAGTAAATACAAAGCTAAAGCGTTTTCTTGCACAGTCATCATGCAGCTGTAGCGTGTTAGCCCCTCCACAGCGGCTGTCGTGCCGTTGTTAAAGCAAAGCTTTTCCTTCCCCGCTTGGCCAGAGCTTTGCCTCATTATTCAAGCGGGTGGCAACGCCAGCTCGCACCTCGTACGGTGACAAAACGAAAACCACTTTTGCTTTTAAAATCTAGTCAATTAAGATAGCTGAAAGCGATAAAGACACAAGCTGATTAGTTCAAGATAGGAGCATTCGATATGACCGCATGGCAAAATTTACTGGAAGCGCTGCTCACGCTGGTGCACATCCTGAGCGACCGACTGCTGGAGTTTGCCCTCGGCTGGTATCTGGGGCCCCACAAACGTGTTGCAACTCCGCCCAGTGTGGAGCAAGAGTCGATATTGGCCAAGAGCGCCGTTGAGTTGGCAACGCAAATACGCAAACGTCAGCTGAAAAGTTACGACATCGTTAAGGCCTATTACGAACGGATCGAGATTGCGAATCGAGATCTGAACGCCGTTGTCGATGGACCCTTTGAGGAGGCGCTGCAGCAGGCTCGCGATGTCGATGCGAAGCTTGCGGCGGGTGAGTACAGTGAGGAGCAGCTGGAGCGTCTGCCGTTTTTGGGCGTGCCGTTCACCACCAAGGACAGCACTGCTGTGGCTGGCAAGCGCCACACGCTGGGATTGCTGGCGCGCAAGGATGTGCGCGCCAAGGAGGATGCGGAGTGTGTGCGCCTGATGAGGGAGAGCGGGGCCATTATCATAGCCACCAGCAATGTGCCGGAGGTGAACAAGTGGATGGAATCGCGCAATATGCTGATTGGCGGCAGCAACAATCCGTACGATCTGCGTCGCTCGGTGGGCGGCTCCTCCGGAGGCGAGGGGGCTCTGATTAGCGCCTGTTGCACCGGCTTTGGCCTGGGCACAGATATTGGCGGCTCCATACGTATACCGGCCTTCAATTGCGGCATCTTCGGGCACAAGCCCACCACTGGTGTCATCAACACGGCTGGCTGCACCTTTCGCACCGGCAAGGAGCTGGAGACTATGGTCTGTGTGGGTCCCATGTCGCGCCATGCCGGCGATTTGCTGCCCATTATGAAGGTGCTAATCGAGCCGAGTGCCAGTGGCGTTCTTAAGCTGGACCAGGCAGTGGATGTGAAGGGTCTGCGCTACTTTTACGTGCCGACCCTTGGGATGCGCCAGTGTAATCCCGTCAATCGGGAAACGGAGCGCATCATGTACAATGTGCGCAAGCACTTTGAGTCGCTCAGCGGACAGGAGGTGCGTCTGGCCAAGCTGCCGCAGACGCAGCTGACGGGCAAAATGTGGCGCTACTGGATGACCCAGGAGCCGTCCAATTTCAATCAGTTGCTGGGCAACGGAGCTACGCTCAATCCCTTTGTGGAGCTGTTCAAGAAGCTGTTGGGCCAAAGCGAATACAGCATGGCGTCCATTTACTCGCTGCTCGACAGCCTTCTGCCCAAGGAGAAGGCGACGCTCATCCGGGAGGCCACCAAGCAGTGCAAATCGGCACTGCAGGAGCTGCTGGGCGATAATGGGGTGCTCTTCTTTCACAGCTCACCGCGCACGGCGCCCTTCCACTACTATCCGCTGGTCAAGTTCATGGATTTCAGTTACTTTAGCCTGTTCAATGTGCTGCGCCTGCCGGTGACCCAGGTGCCTATGGGCCTGGATGGACGGGGCATGCCGCTGGGCATTCAGGTGGTGGCCAGTAAGAACAACGATCGCCTCTGCCTGGCTGTCGCCGAGGAGCTGGAGCGGGCATTTGGTGGCTGGGTGCCACCGTTTCCATTGAAGCGTTGAGTGGTTGTGTGCAATTATTAAAAATTTACTCGTTAAGGTGTTGGTATTAGCTAAGACTGTTTACCCAGAAATTAAAAAGGTATTTAAATCGATCTGATCGAATGACATATTTAAAATTCATATACGTATTATGTGAACAAATTAAATAAAAACGCAGCATAAAACATTCTTGAATTTAGTTTGGTGGCAAATTTGCCTGCAATTTAACCTGAATCGTTTTACAATGATTTGGCATTACCTATAACTATTTTACCATAAATTCCAAATCAAATTAAAGATTTTTGAATTTATTTTGGCGGTAAATTTAACTGCAGCTGTTTTACAGTGTGACCACAAATTGCTTTGCCACAGCTTAAATCTGGCAGCTCGGTCATCGTATTATAACGATGTGGCAGCACTCTCAGTTCTGTGGTAGACTTCTTCTTCGTTCATGTGCGGGCAATTTTTAAAACTTGTGCAAATTATCAAAAAATGGAGCCGTATAAGAGCATAATTGAAATAAAATGTGAACATGAGCAAAGCGAACGGTAAGTGCAAGCAGCTTTAAACAGCTAATTGAAGTGCATGTAAGAAATTGAGCACATCCTTTGAACTTTGACCAAGCTAAGGTGATAAATGGACATTTGAACCCCAAGCAAGCAGCTCAGTTGTCAACAATTAATTTGCAGGCCCCCCCCAACCCCTAAGCCGAAATGAACGCACAGACACATTACACGAGCAGCTTTTTGCAGATGTGCGTACGACGGTCAAGCCATATGTAACCTAACCTCACATTGGCTCTGGCCATAAATTACGTTCTACGTGCATCTTCCGATTTTCTCATTTGCGGCTGTTGCTCTTGTATCCTGTTTCGTCTATTGTCTTGCTGCTGACCAAGCGACAAATATGCCTTTAAATATTTTCCCAAGTCAAGTATGGACACGTGCAATTGTCTAAAGTGTTTTTGTTGTTGCTGCTGCTCTTATTGTAATTTGCCGGTTTGCTTTTGCTGTGCGTGTTATTTTGTATGTGTGCTTTAAGCATTTCTGTTCTGTTTTGTTTGGCTGTTTCTGTTTTTGAAATATTAACGACGCCCTTTTGCTGTTTTTGGCTTTGTGCACAACTTTTGCGTTTCGAGTGTTTTTGCCTGCATTTTATGTGCGCCTCCTACCACAAACAAACACGCACACACACACACATTGCGAATTCTGAGTATTTGCATTTGCATGTGTATGTGTAGCTTTCAAGTAATGCGTAACAGAGTTGCATCGAATGAATCGCTCTGCATAGATTTGATCGTACTAAGCACTTACTGAAAGTGAACTTACAAACTACTTACAGATACAAGCATTTGTACTTTTGACCTTATAGTGATCATATATTGATAAAAATATTATTTTTAGCCTTATTAATTTATTACAAAATTCTGGGTACATACTTTTAAACTTAATTGTTATGTTTACAACATCAAAAGAGCTAAATTTCATATAAACAACCTGAAACCTTTTCGTCTGTATTTTTCAGATAATAGTTAATTCATTTATCGTTGTTTTTTTTTTTTATCATTTTATCAAATTATAAATATATAAAGATCTCGCTGTCGGCGCTATAAAAGGTAGGGACATGACTATGCTTGTAGTAATCATCTTCAGACGAACTGTTAAAATTTTTGTGCCACGCCCACGGGGAGCTTAGCAATTCGATAACATGCCGATACAACATGACATTCTGGTAATGATTTTTCATTAACATTGATTGTTCGTTTAAAATCGATGCATTTTTAAAAGAAAATTTTTGTTGGATTTTTTTTGGAAAAAAGCACGTACTCACCCTTATTCATTTTCAAAAAAAAATGTTTTTTTAAATTTAAAATTGCGAGTTTTTATTTTTTATCGACTTTACTGGACACAAATACTGTAAAAAAGAACATTTAACCAGATTCTGAGAGGGTTAAATTTTTTGTCAAAAATCATGCCAAAATTGAGAAAAATTTTGACATGTAAAGCTCTCGGACCCATAGGAATCATATTTCAAACACCCATAAATTTGTCAAAACTTAACCGATTTTTACGTTTAATGGCATTCTGGTCATGATTTTTCATTAACATCAATTCTACATTCAAAATCGATGCATTAATATAATTTTTATGATTTTTTTTTGAAAAAACCATGTACTCCCCCCTTGTTTATTTTCAAAAAAAATGTTTTTGATTTTGTAAAAACTGTGCCGATTTTCATGTTTGTTTGATGCTTTAAATACGTATCGTAATAACGTAACGGAAGTAAAGTTCATCGTGTTTAAAGCACAAACAGCGACGGACGTTTCCTTTCATCTGTCCGCGCTGCGGAGTCTTAAATGTAAAATTATGAAAATTACCCAGCCGCGGCGGGCTTTGTTGGCATTGTATGCGCGCCTTCGACAAATCCCAAATCCAGGCACTAAACAGTCATGTTTCATTGCCACCGTCTCCATACACATTTGCCTAGGCGCCAAAGTACATTGAAAAAAAATATAGTTGAGAGTTTTTTTTATATTTTTTTTATTTGCTGTTGCTGCTACCGTTGCCGCTGGCCCCAAACTGTTGTAAAAACGTCTACATTGTTGGAATTCCTTTTGCGAAATTGCCACGTGACACAAAGGCGTCTGGAGCACACATAGACCGAACGCCTTTTATTAGCCGCTGCCGAGTGCGACCCAACCGAACTACCCGACACAATAGGCCCGAAAATGACGTTGCAACAATTAATGTGAACATTTTCGCAGTCGTCGTCGTCGTCGTCGTGATTTATAACGTGCATAAAATTTGCGGTCCTTGCGTAGCACCTAAAATGGAGTGGGCAAAAAATTAGTCAGTTGCTGTTTCCTGTTTGTTTGTCTGTGTTTTGGGCGGGGTAGGGGACTTACGTTGCGTTGTCAACGCCTTTATAATTTATCGATAGTTGCGTACCCTAAACACCCTGTGCGGCTGTCTGCATATTTGAAAACTATTTCCATTGCGCGATAATTTATGTGACATGTACAAATTACACAATCGTTGGCCAGTTATGCAAATTAATTACAAAAATTTACTGCATCATTTACCCCAAGTCCCTATACAACACTCTTATTTTATATATAGGTAGTAGCCCAGCTGTTGNCATATTTGAAAACTATTTCCATTGCGCGATAATTTATGTGACATGTACAAATTACACAATCGTTGGCCAGTTATGCAAATTAATTACAAAAATTTACTGCATCATTTACCCCAAGTCCCTATACAACACTCTTATGTTATATATAGGTAGTAGCCCAGCTGTTGGCGTTCAATTTGCTTTCCAAATCTCACTTTATGAGCTAAAAAGAAAAAATAAGTATATATTTTTGTGCCTTTGTTGCTTGGCCATTTTGCAGTTTTCAGTTGGTTTTTTCAATTTACAATAAAATTCAATAAGGTGTTGCCTTAATG
>SCDT01002601.1:0-13196 GCA_004143765.1 Drosophila melanica | reverse complement strand
AAGGTCACTTTTACCCATGCAACGATCGGTTACCCTCACTCCCCTCCCCCTCAAAAGGGTCACGTGCGATCATTTAACGACCACTTTCCCAGCTCCCCGTCCACAAAAGGTCAGTTTTACTCATGCAACGATCGGTTTCCTTCACTCCCCTCCCCCTCAAAGGGGTCACGTACGATCATTCAACGATCGGTTTCCCTCACTACCTCCCCCAAAAAGGGTCACTGTCACGTACCTGCCCTTTTTATTGAGGTCAGGGTCATGTACCGACCTTTTTTTTAGGGTCACAGTCACGTAGGGTCATAAATCATTAATTATTCACCCCAAGGTAATTAAATTGACAGCACTTCCTGTCACAGAAGGAACAATTCCCTACNTTAGGGTCACAGTCACGTAGGGTCATAAATCATTAATTATTCACCCCAAGGTAATTAAATTGACAGCACTTCCTGTCACAGAAGGAACAATTCCCTACTACTTACATGATAATGACTTCAAATGACGAAGTTCGAAAAAATTACCTCACGAATAACTTAATTCAAATATTCTTCCAAAAACTTAAAAATGAAGCCAGTATATTATAAACACAAAGCAGCACCGAGTGAAAAGATCATTGAAGCAATTGTGACCTTTGGTCCGTTACCCAAATCAGAATATGGCAACGAATACATCGTAACTCTAATATGTGACTGAACAAAATACCTAGTAGCCATACCGATTTCAAGCAAAACTGCAGAAAGTGTTTCAAAATCAATATTTGAAAATTTTATACAAAAATACGGTTCAATAAAGACGGTAATTTCGGACATTGGAACTGAGTATAAAAATCAAGTAATATCAGACATGTGTAAGTACATGAAGGTCAAGAATCTCACATTATCTGCATATCACCACCAGACTTTAGGGACAACAAAATGAAATCATAGAACTTTCAATGAATATATTTGTTCATATATTTCTGCAGACAAAACCGAATCGGAAGATTGGATCCAATATTTCACATATTTTTTCAACACGACACCCACAGTTATGCATGAATATTATTCATACGAACTTTTTTTTTGAAAGATTATCAAGACAGTTCACAGATTCTAGACAGCATATAAAAAAGCCAGAAGTATGTTAGAAAAAGCTAAGGACAATGGAAAGTTAAACTATGATAAGAAAGTTTTAGATTTTGAATTAAAAAAGGAGATAAAGTATTGTTAAAAAAATGAAGAAGGTCATAAGTTACAAAAGGTATACAGTATAAACAATAGAAGATAATAATAATATTATAATTAAAGATAAAAAGCAGAAGAAGCAAAAAGTACACAAATATAGGTTAAAAAGTATACTAGCTAAAATCAAAAACAAAACACTGAACCCTGCGATCTGCCTTATAAACATTTCAACCCGTTTGCATTCAAACATACATACACAAATTCATAGATACACACACACAAATACTCGGTTGCTGCGCGTGCCCCACTATAGAAACGAAATCTTTATTTTCTTCTAAACTAAATGTATTATCGTTACAGAACTTTTAGAATTTTTTAAGAGCAATGAATACAAGTCAATTTTCAAAATCTTTGTATGCATTACGCGAACATATGGAAAAAAAATTTGGCGGCTCTAGCTTTTATAGTTTAGGAGTTATGTTTAAAAAACCGAGTCAGAAAAGCGATAAATATCAATAATATGACAACGGAAAGATTTATCGATCTTTTGAAATAAAATTGATCTGCGTATGGAATATATGAACCGAAGGAGTACAAGATCAGCATTCTAGCTTTTGTAGTCTCTGAAATCGATGCGTTCATACAGACTGACGGACAGATAAACAAACAGACAGACAGACAGACGGACATGACTTAACCGACTCGGCTAGTGATTTTGCCTGTTACATACATTTGTACAAAACCATTATATCCTTTTTACCCATTTTCAATGCGTTCAGGGTTTAAAAATAACCAAAATAAAAAAACAATTGCCAATACACTGTAGTGTATTCAATTAAATAATACCTCGTGACACTTTGTCACAATATATATATATAAACAAATATAGAGCAGTGACACAATATACATAAACAAATATAGAGCAGTACACAAACCAGCGCACTCAAAACTCGATCAGCCACCTATGTGCAGATAGATGCACATATGTGCAGATAGATGCACATATGTGCAGATAGATGCAGATAGATGCACATAGGTGGCTGAGCATGCACTTCTTATCTTATCTTTAAAAGCCGAAAAAAGTTGTGTTCATCCGGACAGAGGAACAGCATGGCTGACATTGCACAAACCCAGCATAAAAATTTCACTTCGTGAACGAGTATTAAAATTATAATAATTTCTACAACAGAAATTAAGGAAATACAGGCGTTGACTTTTGCATAGGTATTTTATTTATATAATAACTAAAAGATATCCTAAAAACCCCGAGGTATGAGGCAGCGACGCCGATTGATACGGACTTGACCGGTAACTTGGTCAAAAACTTGTGAAGATATATTTATATGTTGATGGTTTATGCCACTACATCAAAAAAGTGTATGTGCTTATTGCACTGCATTGGATTTGGCTTCAAAAATGTATTTTGTTACATACATGATGCCCTGATGGCACTTGGAAACTCGAGCTGGGGGCGCAATCCATTTTACGGTCTTTAAAAAAACCAAGCAAATGTACCTGAAGCAGTAGCGCTTACATATTATTAGTTAAAATCTTAACATCTTGAAGTTTTCCTGAAGCCAATTTTATCTCTAGGAGTTAAAGCTTCCGGGAAGTTCTGCTCCGCCTGGGAGATCAAAACTGATGTGCTGGAGTTCTGAAAGTGTGGCCTCATCAGCAACCCGCCAATTTTGAATGAAATTTGTCAGAGAAGCGCTAACAAGAATAATGCCTAGTTTACGATTATAAAGGTGTGTTTGCACTCTCTATTCAATACATCTAATTGACAAAATATATTCAAGATATAACTCACCCCTTCTTTGCCTCGCTACTTTTGCATTAGCCACCTCAATCGTTGACGAGAGATCCCTGAAGATAGCTTATGAAAGGGAAGGACCATTAACATTTCTCAGTTGGATAGCTGCGTGAGACACTTCACCCAATTTGAAATTGGGTGAACATTTTGAGTAAAAGCTCGTGATCAACATTTCTTCTCTTTGTTCTTCATTACTCTGTAATTTCTATCTTTATTTTCTTCTAATCTAAATGTATGATTGTTATGAAACTTTTAGGATTTATTAAGAGCATTGAAAATTCAGGTCTGTTGTATTTGATTTGCAAGTTTTATAGTTTTGTCGATATTGGGGGCGATTGGGGGGAAGTATCGAAAATTTTAAATATTTAAAATCCTCTTATGCATTATGCGAACCTACGGAAACAATTTGGCGGCTCTAGCTTTTATAGTTTAAGAGTTATGCTTCAAATAACGAGTCAATAAAGCAATAAAGATCGGTGATAGAAAAACGAAAAATTGTATCTATCTTTTGAACTCAACTTAATCTGGGCATGGTATATACGAGCCGAATGGGTCCAAGATCAACTTTCTAGCTTTTGTAGTCTCTAAAATCGATGCGTTCATACAGACGGACAGACAGACATACAGACATACAGAAAGACAGACAGACGGACATGGCTTAATCGACTCGGCTTGTGATGCTGATATATAATATATATACTTTATGGGGAGATGCTTTTTTCTGCCTGTTAGATCTATTTGCACAAAACTATTATACCCTTTTACCTCCTTTACTGGAACTTAAAGACGAAAGGTAGCACATTAAGAGGGCTATCAACGAAGTTTTACGTTAGCAGATCGGTAAGACATGTTATGTCTACGTCGTAAATGACGTAAAACCAAACAGATCAGATAGAACCTGTTGACTGAATTTTAAAATGCCTGATCGAAACACAAGACTGGCTCAAAATAAGTTAAATTTGTTTTTTTTTAAGGACTAGCGTTGAATTTGTGAATTTGTGTGGTAATTGGCAACGGCACAAAAACGAACACCAAAATACGAACGTAAAAAATCGGGGCGTCTGTATGAACCTAGCGATCTCGGCAACTACAAAACCCAGGATATATTAAGTTTATTTCAAATGATCGATAACTTAAACCGTTTTCATTAAATCGATAAAAATAGGCAATGTCATACTATTATTGTCGAGGTAAATCAAAAATTTATTATTCATAGTAGAGGCAGGCGGCGTGTGTTGATATGTAAATTTGTGTATGTAATATAAATGCATGGGGATTGAGTGTGCTGTGATATGCCGCAGGTTTCAGGGTATTTCCTAGTCAAGCGATCCTTACTAGAGCCATCTCACTTATTTTGTTATCGACATCTATCGTTTTTTGGTCCGTTTTTCGAGCATATCTTCTGATACGTTCATGTATAACATAGGCAGGATTTCGAATATCTACTACAAAGTAAAACTATATCATAAATTTGGTGACAGTAGCTTAAAATTGTTGGGAGAAATAGGCGTTTTAGTGGGCGTAGCTATAATATTAAGGCTGAAATTTTATGGAGGTCACCAGCTATCTATTTACCAACCTTAGTGACCCAGCTCTTAAATTGTGGTAAATATTTACTATGTATCAATTTAAAATTTGAGCTGTATCGATATATTATCAAATTGCCAATCTCCCAGTGAGCATGTCACAAAATTCTTAACACTTTGTGCAAAGCAGATAACTACAAGACTACAAGACTTCAAGACTTCAAAAGCACTGAAAAAAGTTGCGTTTATTCGGACTGACGAAGAGACAGACATTGCTCAAACCCAATATGCTAGTCTCACTCCGTGAATGGACAATAAATCGTTTGATTTATGATTTTATTTTATCACATTACATAAGTATACTAGTTTCATGCTTTATTTTTTTAGTATTAACAAGTAGGTAATATTTAACTTGAACAATAGATGTAACTGTAAAACCAACCTAGATAAATCTATTTAAAATTTTAATTATTTGAAGATTAAAATAAAGATAAATTAATCTAATATCTCAATCATTTTTCTGATTCCATAATACAATATCGAATACAAATTTCTCTGCGGTCAAATTTGCTAAAAACAAAAACAATAATCGAGTTAAATTATTCAATGACCTTACCTTATCCAATATAACAGAGGTTTGTAACTTAAATCTTAAATTTGTCACATAAAAGACTAAATGGTTGGTGATGTCTAACACGCAGTTTAAGTGTCAATTATGACTTAGCAAAGGCATACTTTTTTATACCCTGAACTCATTGAAAATGGGTAAAAAGGGTATAATGGTTATCTTAAAATGTATGTAAAAGGCAGAAGGAGGCATCTCCGAACCCATAAAGTATATACATATATTCTAGATCAGGTCGACGCGCTAAGTTGATTTAGCCATGTCCGTCTGTATGAACGCAGCGATTTCGGAAACTACAAAAGCTAGAAAGCTGATCTTGGTCTCACTCAGTTCGTACATATCATACGCACAACAAGTTTATAATTTTTTTCTATAACCCGCTCATTTTCACTAATATCGATAAGAATCGATAACAACCTTTGGGTTTCTTACATTAACTCGGTAACTAAAAGAGCTAGACGCAGATTTTGATACCTCCGTATTTTGGATACTTCCCCCCAATCGCCCCCAGTATCGACAAAACCATAAAAATCGCAAATTAAATACTACAGACCTGAAATTGTGGTTTGTACCTGTATTTCAATGCTGCTTATAAACCCGGAAAGTTTCATACATCTAGTTTAGTTGCAAATAAAGATTTCGTTTCTATAGTGGGGTACGCGTCGCAACCGAGTAAAATGCGTGCCGCGTACATTTTTGTGTGTGTGTGTGTGAATATAATATAATTAATATACTTTTGAAGACAGATTGCAGTGTTCAGGGTATCTCCTAGTCGGGCGGCCCCGACTAGAGCACTCTCACTTGTTTTGGTTTAGTATACTCGTTTATTATTATTAGTTGTATTACAGTGCAAGTGTACATACTTGAGTTATTATTATACAATACACCAAAAATACTCGTTGGTTAGATGAGTCGGTTAAAGAAAGTAAAATCAACTCAATGAACTAGTGGTACTGGAAATTTTGTGTTGCATCAAATTTATGAGCACTACTCTTAATATTGTTTTCGTTGTATTGCATTGACCACTTTTAGTCCACTTAGCAATACAATTTACAGTTCAATTATGAATGTTTTCTGATCATCGATTATTTTCAATAACACCACATATTACACAATTTGGGACGAGCAAAAGAAATGTTTGCTCACGAAAAACAACTCAACGATTTAAAAGTAGCACCACGTTTGGATATTGCTGCAAGTAAACGGTTTTTTGCTGCTGGATTACCGATGATACCGACGTAGCCTAGGGGAGGCAGGTAGTCTAACCATTCCAAGCAATTCGCAATCTGAATGACGCCAAAAAAAAAAAAAAAAATTAAATTGAACTATGCATATTTATGAAATTTAGCTTGTATGAGAAAACTACAATATTCGATCCGCCATAAAATGTTTACTTACACAATTACCCTGAAACAGATAAATTTATTGGGACTAAGCAATACTTTTTGCGTATTGTCACTGTGTTCGAAAAATGCCACCGTCACACAGCGTGCACATCTACATAACAACTGCAAGCCTGGAGTAAACAAATATTTTATAATACCCTAGAAACTTTAGCTTTGACAAAGCACGCGCACGATCAAGTTTATTTAAAATGTTCGATAACTACCAACGATTTTTACAGTCGATAAAAAGCAGTAATCTGGATCAAAAAAACTAAAAAAATATATATTCCTTACATATGAAGCAGAAGAAGTCAGGATTGTTCCTGCATGAGTTATGTATTTTTTTAATAGCTCGTCTTACGATGAACGTCAGAAGGAGACTGTGTATCGATACAAATAAAACAAGTGAGATTGCTCTAGTCGGGACCGCCCGACTAGTAGATACCCTGAACCCAGAAGTAATCACATACACACAAACTCTCGGCAGTTGATGAGTATTGAGTCGGTTAAAAAAAAAAAAATTTAATTTACTAATAATTACCAACGGAAAAAGGAATACTTCACAACCGGGAATCGAACTCGCTCCCCCCGTGTTAAGATGCACAACTTCTACCAACTGCAGCACACTACCACATGAATGATATAACATTACTTAACCATCGCAAAAAATCAAGGAAAACGAAAATTTTGCACTTGTCATTAAAACAATACAAATTAAAAAGAATAATAATTATGAAAAACAAAAAATAAATGAATTCAACATAGCTCTACCATCGCTGTATTCGAACCCAGGACTCCACGTTATGCGACACAACTCTTTCCAACTGGACCGCTCTTGTACAAGTACTTGGTACTTGGTGTTAAAATTCAACTTAACCGTTGCAAAAAAAATGCCTAGAACAACGCAAGACAAAATTCGCATATGCATATGTATTCGAGCACATGAACACTGATGTTGCCAAGCAGCTGCGCTTTGCCCCCAATACTGAAAATATATTTTTGATTTTCTCGGAATCTAAGTGTACGATCGTTATGAAATTTGCAGGACTTATTCAGACCTTCGAAATGTATGTACAAACCAGTTTGCACGTATGTAGTTTTTGTTTTTTTCGATATTGGGGCGATTTAAGTTCGTATGTAAAAAAATAAAAATAAAAAAATAAATTTAGTGGCTCTAGCTTTTATAGTTTGGGAGTTATGCTTAAAAAACTGAGTCACAAAAGCGAGTATATCGATAATAAAAAAACAGAAAGAGTTATTGATGTTTTGAAATAAACTTGAGCTGCGTATGGTATATACGACCCAAATGAGACCAAGATCAGTTTTCTAACTTTTGTAGTTTCTGAAATTGACGCGTTCATACAGACAGACGGACAGACAGACAGACGGTCATGGCTAAATCGACTCGGCTAGTGATGCTGATCAAGAATATATATACTCTATGGGGTCGGAGATTCTTCCTTCTGCCTGTTACATACATTTGCACAAAACCACCTTTTTACCCATTTTTAATGGGTTCAGGGTATAAAAAACCCAACTTAAAATAACAAGTAAAACCCTATCTGAGCTAAAATAAGCAAATAAAAATAATAGCAACAACAAAACCAGCCATCAACTGACCAGTTGGCCAAGGTAAATAAATTTGTTGATTTTGTAACCTTAATATCGACGGTTAATTTAAAAAAAAAATTTAATAAAAAGAAATTTATAATAAATGTGTTTCTATCAGTTGTTGTGTTTGTGTTTAAAAAATTGCATGTGACCCTTATTTTTGTTATTTAATATCTTGTCCAGTGACGAAGAACTTATATTAAATTATAGGGAACTCGAGAAAAAAAAAAAAATGGAGACTAAAACTGTCATTGAAATGTTGGGAATTGCCGTTAGTTTTGCACATGAAGCACAGGCACGCAGATTTGACGACAATATTTGTCAGCTTACAACAAGTTCGATGCACAAGATTATCTGTCCCAGATGTTGAAGGTAGCGGTCGCCATTACAAGTAAAAAAGGAAGTGGCTCTGCGGACGCTACACTAGCTGCCCTTAACACCGTCCTAAATTTTAAAGCAATGTTGTCTAGGCTTGATTTTACGTAAGCAGACAAAACACTAATACGCGTAATTCAAAAAGAGCTCGATCTGATGAGATAGGGTGATATGCCTCTTTTAAAATATTATATTGAAATCGAAGAAAGCTAAAACTACTGACAAATAAAATATAATTGATTAAAGAAGTCCCTTCAATCAACCGTTTTCCCAGCCCAACCTCGAGATTTGCCAACTGCACTGGCCTTGGCACAAATGGCAGAGGCCAATAATTTGCGTTAAATGTTCGCTACTAGTTTTACATAGCATATGGAAGAAAATTCCCAAATGTCTGGGGGTCAACGACCCCAGGGTCGATGTCCAAATTATGGCCAAGAGATCTCACAAAACGTCGAGAATCAAGCCATGACAAGAACCCTCATTCCACGAAAAGCCACGCCATGTCGGCCGTATCCACAGAACACTCAACCTCAGACACCAGAGGCTATAAAAATAGATTAGCCTTTGCGGTACAGGCAACCGATGAGTTATCAGGGACATAGAAACGCAGAGCCCATGGAGATAGACCAGTCATCTTACTTCAAGCAAACTACTTGTAAGAAAACCCAAAAGGTGCACTTTACACCCCAAGGTAAATCCGAAGTCCCAGGCGACTACTATGAGAGACAAATTGTCCGACGCCGAAAGCTGTAATGTTTTGGGGAAGCTCCCTGCTCCCGTACATAACTCGTATGGTGGCGGAAAAAATATCATGCTGCTCATACGTCTAAAAATTATATTAAGTCATTGTACGTGTTGGCCTACTTTA
Organism: Drosophila melanica; assembly: GCA_004143765.1. Classification (NCBI taxonomy): domain Eukaryota; kingdom Metazoa; phylum Arthropoda; class Insecta; order Diptera; family Drosophilidae; genus Drosophila; species Drosophila melanica. Next base: position 3,833 of record SCDT01002601.1, on the reverse strand, counting down.
CGCCAGATGATAGATGCTACAGGGTCGATTACATGCAGGGAAGCACGCTTATAAAACAAAAATGCTTATTCAATTCTTTAATACTAAAACATACTTCTTCATATTAGAAAGATAAAGCAATACTCGTTTGTTTGTTGAATCGGTTGAAGAAAGTAAAGTCAACTAAATAAAATAGTGCTACTGAAAATTTTGTGTTGCATATAAATTTCTGAGCGCTACTCATCTTGAATTTATATTGTTTTCGCCGACGTTGTATAGCATTGCCCACTTTAAGTCGACTTAGCAATACATTTTTCAGTTCAATTATGAATGTTTTGAAATCGAGCAAAAGAAATGTTAGCTCGCAAAAACAATTCAACGATTTAAAAGTACCTCCACGTTTGGATATTGCTGAAAGTAAATGGTTAATTGTTTCTGGATTACATACACGATTTGTGGATATGGAGGGTGTAATCAAAGACTATATAAATACTAAGATGAGTAACGGAATACAACAAAAGTCTACAAGGCAGCTTGACTTATGTAAAATTGATAACGAAATCAAAATCGGTGCACTTGCGCTCTTCCAATTTAAAGAGCGTCAGGGCATTCTTAGACATGTGTTTATGTATGTATGTATGGCATTAGCTTTGGCTGCTGAAAACGAAATTTTAGTTTTCTTGCGCTCGGCAAGAACTCTACATAAATTCTGGAGCGACTATACCCTTTTTTAAACTTCATACTCATGTCGTTTTTTACTGCGCGTACCAAAGTGCAATAGCATTGACGAGCTTTGCAGAAGGCAGCCTATCGGCTGATTTTGTTGTTCGTGTCAGTAGCACAGGCGTAACGACTTTGGCATTAAATCGTGTGGCTTTTCAAGAGCGAAAAGCCACTCGGCTGGTGTGGCGGTTGATGAGCGAAAAGCCAATTGAAAAGCCACACTAAAAATTTTTGCTTACGTTCATAACTATGCGCGTTACTCATCTTAGTAATTATATTGTCTTTGGTATAATGGTGGCTGAAGCCCAATACCGACGGACGTATGGAGTAAGATATCTGAATATTTTTACTGACCACCAATTTTTTACATTTGCGGTATCCAAATGCCAAAATGAAGCGTTGGAAGGCGTTCATTGATAAGCATATTGCCAAAACCTTTTATAAGCTCAGCAAAGAAAACTATGTTGCCGACTCCCTGTCGCGGCTGATCGTTAACTTATCATAACGAAAAGTCCTTGATCTACACTATTGAAACAATTGACAGCCCAATAAATTGTTTCATAAATAAAATCATGTTAGAGAATCCAAAAACTAATACCGTGAAGACTTTTTTTTTTCAAGACACGTCATTTAGTTTACTGATCGAGCAACGTTCCTTCAACAATGCAGTTTGTAGTAGCTGATGTTGTGAACGCAATACAAAGCGAACTCCCAATCTTGGCCTTTATTTAACATAATCTTGTTGAATTGTTTCTGTCAACAGCGTTTAGACTGTACAATCACCTGGTCACAGATGTGTTCGTCAAAAACAAACAATGGGATATAATAACCGTGGAGCACATCAGGGCTCACAGAGTAGCCTAAGAAAATGTGAAAAAATTAATAAGAGATTATTTATTCGTTGAAATGTAGTAGAAATCTCAACAAATTGTGGGGTATGCGCTAAAACTAAATACGACAGGCACCCCAAGAAACAGGAACTCAATCCACAAAAGTAAAGGAGCAGATAAGACTGATTTGTTCAAAATAATATTGGCAAAAATGGGATCGCAATAACTGACTTCAAGAATTTAATTTTTCAATTACTTATGTTAAGTTATCTTTGACGATATTGACTTAAGCGAAGTGGCCATTGATCACCTCACAAGTATAAGTCTAGCAGATTAGAAGTTGTTAATGTTAAGGCCTTTTAATATAACGATTTGTTGTACTTTTTATTCAAGTATCCTAAACCAAAGTGATTTTTTAGGAAGATTACTGTCAACCCGTTCAGCATAGGACAGTTTATTTGGACTTGGAGGATAGCACTGTTGCTGACTGCGGGGCCCACACTTTTGCGGTAGAGGACGGCAATAAGCACTACTTTCTAAAATATGCTGAGCACCCCAACATGTATAGCCTCGTCACATATTAACGTAACCGAACATTTAATTTAGATTTTAGTTTTTAATATTGCATCAATAAACATTCAGATTTAAATTCCAAGTGTTTTATTGCTGCACGCCTTTGGTCAGCATATGGTATTAATGGTACAGTGAGCACTTGTTAATTTATACCGATACTTGGTGGTCCTTGCGCCTACCTGACGAATTCCAGATCGAGCACAGGAAGGGAGTGGACACCTTGTCAGTTGTTAGGAATACATACAGTGGCATTTGAGTGAGAATACAAAGACTTGGCGCAAGAGGCAACCAAGAATCAGGATTGTTTCCCAGAACTCTAGTTACTAGATGGACTCCTGTACAAACGGATGGGGTTTGAGAGGCTAGAGGACGAAGTTGAGGGCACGGCATGGGGGTGCCAGAGTCGCTATGCACGACGCTGATGGTGCAGGCCCATGTGGACGTGAAGGCATCTTGTGGAGGCGCAGCACAAACGGTCCATTTGTTGCGAAGGCAGTTCTACTGACCCAACATGGCGGCGCATGTGCGCGAACACGTAGGCAGATGAGGGGTTCGCAAGGAAACCAAGGCACCGAACCACCGGATGCAGGTTTCTATAGAGCAAGAGGTAAAGACTGCGTTCACGAGACTATTCACTCGAACAACGGCCGACAATTCGTCTCGAATCCTCTTCATGTATCCCACATGAAGACGGCAGCCTCTTCCCCCCAGAGCAACGCAGCGGAATGTGGCAATAGTGGAATCTGGAATAGTTCTGCCGCCAGTGCCAATTAATGGGCAATGAGCAAAACAAATTCAAATCAGCCCATTCCAGGAAGGGCGCGTACGTCGTGGCCGATAACCAGGCCCGCCAACTTGTTCGGTCAGTTGCGTGTGGATTTTTGTGTGTAGTTATGAGTGTAGGCTGTTTGTGTAAGGAAGTTTGTACCGTCTAAGGATAGAATTAAGGTTACCCACCCCTGGGTACACTGAGCTAGCCGTGGTTGCCCACCGAATCAGATGCTCATGAAAGAAGTGCGTGCATGTGAGCAGTAGGGAAGTGTTCCTTCTGTGACAGGAAGTGCTGTCAATTTAATTACCCTGGGGTGAATAATTAATGATTTATGACCCTACGTGACTGTGACCCTAAAAAAAAGGTNTTTGCATATGCATATGTATGCGTGCACATGAACACAGAAATTGCCAAGCAGCTGCGCTTTGCCCCCACTACTGAAAATAGATTCTTGATTTGCTCGTAAACTAAATGTACGATCGTTATGAAATGTTCAGGACTTATTCATATCATCGAAATGTATCTACAAACCAATTTGCACGTGTGTAGTATTTGATTTGCTTTGTTTATGGTTGTTTCGATAATGTGGGCGATTTGGGGGAGGTATCCAAAATCTAAAACATTTAAATTCTTCGTATGTTTTACGCGAATATAAAAAAACAAGTGAGATTGCTCTAGTCGGGACCGCCCGACTCGTAGATACCCTGAACCCAGAAATGAACACATACACACACACTCTCGGCAGTTTATGAGTATTGATCCTGTTAAAAATAATAAAAAAAAAAATAAACAATTACCAACGGAAAAAGAAATGTTCCTCAGCCGGGGCTTGAAATCGCTCTCTCCGTTTTAAGATGTACGACTCTTACCAACTGCACCACACTACCACATTTTTGACGAATGATATAACATTAGTTAACCATCGCAAAAAGTCAACGAAAACGAAAATTTTGCAC
>SCDT01002600.1:0-12233 GCA_004143765.1 Drosophila melanica | reverse complement strand
ATATATAGCAAGATAAATACAATATGTACAAATGTACAATAATGGCATATCATTTGTATTTGTGCGAGTGTGTTGGGTGTATTCATGGGTATGTTACTGCGCTACAGCGAAATGCAGTTAAGTGGCAAAGACCGTGAAATAGTAAAAACCATTTCCAGTTATGTCACAACAGCAAAAGGTATATCACTTTTTAAGTTCAGTTCGTAGTAACAATGGATTTGCAAAATAATAAACCAAAAATTGTACTCAAATTTAAAAGAATTCTCTCTTCAACAATTTAATTTGTTGTGCTAATACTCTGCTATTCAGAGATATCTTCCTTCCTTCTGTTAACAAAAGTTTTGTATTTCTATTTAAATGGATTCTAATGGGTTTGGGATTTCAGTCATTTGTAGGTGTCGTGTTAGTCAGCGCAGAACACAGGGCATCTGCCAGTCGACCACACTCGTCGCTCTTACTTGTCTCGTTTGTGTTTGGTTTTGGGTGCTGCTCCACCTGCCTCGGTTGTCTGCTGGCAGCTGACAGCTCTTGCCATCATTTGGAAATTGTGCGAAAACAAATGTTTATCAAAAAATATACATAAATGCAACAACAACAACAATATCCACAATGACAGCAACAACAACAACAACAACAACATGTTAACACTTCACTAAACGCCCTTTTCACTTTTATTGGCGCTCTTTAACATGTACAAAAAATTGAAATAAAAATAAAAAAAAAATATTTCTGTACAAATATATAAATTGAAATGCATTTGTTTGTGTTTTGTTTATCAAATGATTCGAAAGAGTTGGAAATTACCAACAACAACAACAACAACAGCAACAACAACAAATAAACACCAAATGTTGCTTTATGTCATTGAATTATTTTAATGTTTCTCTTCAGGTTATTTTTAAAGCGGTTATTTTTGTATGTTTATTATGTTGCAAGTACATGTTATGTATTTTTAATCGTAAACTATTTGCAAAGTGATTTTTAAGTTTCTTCAATTTTATAATTTGATAATTGTTTTTATTTATTTTTTGAAATTTGTTGTATTTGTTTTCGCGCACACACACACACACACACTACAAACTCTGCATGGATTGTTAGGAACAGTCTTCTTCTTGTCGTCTTTTGCTCCTTCTTGTTTTCCTTTAATTCAGTCGCTTAAGCTCTTTAAACGCGTCCAATTACCTCAACGGACTTTCCGTTAATGTTTCGAATTTCGAAAAACTGGCAACAGTAAAGCCAAAAACCAAATACACAAATAACAACATAAAAAAGAAGTACAACAAACTCTAAAACAAAACAAAAAAAAAAAAAACTCCAAACACACACACGCACACACATATGCATAAAATATGCCCGAAGTGTGCAACTGGGAATGGACTTGAGTTTGGGTTTGAGTTTGAGTTTGGGTTTGAAAATTTGAATTGGGCACTGGGATTGCAGTTTGCATTTAGCCAGCTGGCTGGAGTTGGGGGTGTGCGAGTGTGCGTGTGTGTGTGCGTGTGTGTGTGTGTGGGTGCAGTGTGCCATGAAATCACACACATGGGACAAGCTTGGGGCCCGGTCTGGAGACTGGGACTGGAACGAAGACAGCGTCGCCGACTGAGACGTTAGCTGAGACTGCGACTGCGACTGCGACTGCGACCGAGACGGAGACTTGGTTGACTGCGCCTCATGGGCTTGTGGCAACTGGCAACTGGCCAACTGTTGCACACGTCGCCAACGCCAACATTGTTGTTGCTGCTGTTGCTGGCGCGACCAGAATTGTTGATTTTGTAATTGTTGCTTGTTGCATTTGTTGCTGTTGCTTCAGTTACTTCAGTCTCGGCTTTTATTGCGGTTTCTATTTTATTTCATTTTTTATTATACCTCGTACACATACAAATTTGCCTAAAAAATTAAAAAAAAAGGGAGAAGCTAAAAAGAACCACGATCTCAAAATACACTAAAAGAAAGAAAGAATCAATCTGAACAAGAAAACTTAAAGCTCGAACTTAACTTTTAACTTTATCTCATCTAAATTGTATTTTTTTGAACCCTTACTAGATAGATTGTATTTTAGATTGGTTTTAAAAAGGCAGCCTAAATGTGTAAGGGTATCTGTTAGTCGAGTCCCATCGAACGGAGCAAGCTTTTCTTTTTTTTTTAGCTATAATTTTTTTTATCTGAGCTCGTTTCTGGCCGGAGACAAAGCCAAAGCCAACAAGCAGACAGCAGACGACAGACAACAGACAGAAGCAGACCGAAGATCAATCGATAGCTGGCAATGAGTCATCGATGCGATCGACACATTCACCCGCAAGAACTGCTGCACCATGAGCAGCGAATAGTTGACTCGTGAATAGGTGAATAGTTAGAGCGTTGAATTGTTTTGTTGCACTGTGAATGAATCACAAATCGCAAATATCATGCGGAGGAGTGGAGCAGCGCCTTTACAGGCGCCATCAAAGCCGCTCTTTGGCCTCTACCTAAAAAAAATTAAAAAGTCAGCGTGTTCGCGGCCAGATTTACCGACTACTAGATACCCAGTACACAGCGACGAAAAGAAACATTCCTTAATATACTAAGAAATACGCGGTACCTACGTAACAGTAACTTTTTGACTTATGGATATTTTTTTAATACAATTGATTTGCGTTTGGTAATCATGTAAATATACCTAGATATATTTAAAATATATATTTTAACTTTTAGATTCGAAACAAACTCAAAAAGTGATATTGTACAATATTAAGGATAAGGCGAATTATCGAAAATATAACTTGTTGAGAATTTCAATTTTTCATGTGTGTAGCGTACAAAAGAGCTGTTTTAAGTTGATCTCAAAACAATCAGAATTATTGCGCATATAACAATTTTTTATTGCAAATCAATATCGAATGTTTGATGTTGATGTGATATTTATAAATATATATCCAGCTACTTCCCTTCAATTAACAAATTGTGCAACAAAATATGCATTTTTAACTTTCGAAAGCTCTAAATAACATTGAACTAAATACAATTATGTTTCCTCTTTCCGGTTCTGTTAATTTTAAACATTTTAGTGTGTGTCTCGGCTGCTTTTCAACCGATTCGGTGTATGTCCAAATTTATAGCTTACTACACTATTTCGTTAAGTGTGCTAACTTTGGAAATTTGAATTTTTGCAAGTATGTCCTGCTAGCATTCGTTAAAAGAGTAAATTGCCTAATGAAGATGAATACTAGTACTTCATTAGCAAAGACATAAACTCAACGAAAAAATTTAGCAAAGACACACAACAAACAAATATAACTATAGAAATGGTATGTTGCGGCAAGTGGAACATGCTATAATTGGTAATTTGCTGAATTTCGTTAAGCGAGTGAACTATCTAAGTGTACTATATCATCTGATAATATATTTTACAAAGTAGTGCATAAGTGCAGCTAACGATACGTTTGAATTTAAAACGAAACCACTGCTTGGTCTTTTAAAATATATTCCACATTTGACGAATGCCAGGTATGTGTCTTTACTAACTAACAATATTATTTAATGCATATTTTTAGGCACATAATTAATACGTTTAAGTCAACACCATATTTTATAGTGTATATATACATATATATATGCATAAAATGGTTTATCGGTTCGAAGCAACTTTGAGTTCCGCCTATGTAATTCTCAGTTTTGAATTGCATTTTCAAAAATGTATGTTTTCACTAAAAAATTCAGCAAAATTTCATTTTTCAAAATGAATATTTTTTGAGTTTAGAATAAATTTAATAAACAAATTATAGAACAAAAATCGGTTCAGTTTTGTCGAAGCTATGGGAGCTTGAAATATGAGAGCTGTGGATCTGAGAGCCTTACATGTCAAAATTGTTGTCAATTTTGATATGATTTTTGACGAAAAATGTAACACCCTCAAAATCGAGTTTCATATTGTTTGTTATTCTAACTACAACAAATACAATCGATTTAAAACAGAAATTCGCATTCCGAAATTTAAAAAAAAAAATTCGAAATGAGTGAGGGGACATGCTTTTTTGACAAAAAAAAATTTTGAAAAATTTATTTTTGAAAATCCATATATTTTGAATGTATGTTCAATCTAGAGGATTAACCATGGCAAATATGTCATCAAAAGTGAAAATCGGTTCTGTTTTTACAAAGTTATGGCAATTTGAATAATGGAAACTATGGATCACAAAGGCTTACATGTCAAATGTTAATTTGTATACTAATTATGACAATTACAATCGATGAAAAACAAAAATTCCTAATTTTAAAGTGCTTTTTTACCAAAAAAAAAAATCCAAAAAAAATTTAATTTTCAAAAATGCATATATTTTGAACGTAGAATCAATCTATAAAACAAATCGTGACAAAAATGCCATCAAACAAAATAAAATTGGCCAAGTTTTTGACAATTTTTTGGGAATGTGAAATATAGGATCTATGAATGCGACAGCTTTGCATTTTCGGTTCGGTTCAGGTTCAAGCTCAATGGCTTTTCCCCTATTTACGCGGTTCGAGCATCAGTTAGATCAGATAAAAAATTCCAAATTTCGATTTCAAATCGGCTCAGTTAAAAAACCCCACCCGATTTGTAGACTTTATTTCGAGCCATTCGAGCTATAAATATAAAAATATAATTACCGCAATTTCAATTTATATTTAACGGCACGTTGCAATTAATTGTGATTCTCAATTGATATTCGATTCATTTGCAATATACAAACAAAATTATCGGATTAGTGTGAATCCGTTATGTTTACGGCGATTATCAGCGCATAAAGACAATTTTGTTATTTTGATTGATGTTATTGCCATTGGCCAATTGGTAATTGGCTATTAGCGGCAATTGCCAAGACGGTTTTGTTGGTTTTGTTGGCTCCAGCAACTGGTTTTTCAATGTGGAAAACTTAGTGTTTTCGATGCTGGTTGTTGCTTTAATTGTTGTTGCTGTTGTTGCAATTGTTATATCTCATCCCCGAGATCAGCAGAGGGATGACATCATGCGGGCGATTCGCTGGACGTTTGAATGAAATCGATCGCATGAATGACCTAATAAATACTACAAATAAATGCCTCGAATGCCACATGAATCAACTGGGCAAATTCTCCCCAACAGCAACAACAACAACAACAACAACAACAGAGAAACAATTACAACAATAGCGAATTGCAACAGAAAACGTTGTTTTTTCCAAATGGAATTGCACCAAAGTGCCTGCAATGCAACCCTTTAACCCCCCCAACGACCCTCCCCATTCAGTCAATCTTTTGATGTCTCGCGGGTGTCTTTTTTGTCTCTCGCAATTTCATCAGAAACAGACGCGGTGTCGCCAGTTCCGCCCCCAAATGCAACGCCTGCCACCCCTAGTTAACTGTTCCCCCCCGACTAGCCCACCCTTCTAAATATTGTTGCGAGTGGGCGTCAATTGGTCTACGCTGGGTCGGGTAACTACCGGTGAGGGCGGGGGGTAGTTCGGGGGCGTGACGCAAACAGCGTGTTAATTAATTGCAATCGTAGCAAATAATAAAAAAAAAGAATATATATTTTGTTTAATCATTTTTAAATTGTGAATGGAGAAAGAAAGAGAGAGAGAGTGAGAGAGGGGGTGACGGACGGGGGCTGCTTGTTGCTTGTTGCTTGGGGATGCTGTTAACTTAACGATTCAACCGTTTGCTCGATTGCCCATTTATCGTTTATCCGCTTCGTCGGGACGCCCACCCAACACCCAGCTCATTTGTTTTACGGTCTCTATTCCCGTGTATTTTCTATTACGCATTGGCCTCTTGTGACGCCTTCGTTTATGGATAATGTTTATCGATTACACACACACACACACACACACACACACCTACAGACACAATGTGCGCCCACCCACAGTTGCAGAGCTGATCACCTGCTGCGGCGAGTTCATCTGGAGAGTCATCATCCAGTCAATGGGCTGGCAGCAAATCATTTGTGCAGACATTCAAATCGTCTGACAACGCACATTTCGTCTGTGACCGACCGTGCAGATACCCTTTCATTGAAACTAAATACACTGTAAACTTTCTGTTTATGTTTCTTTCTCTTCAGTTTAGCATGCAGTTTGACATTAGTTTGTTAGACTCTTAAAAAACATGCTTTGATTTAGCTCAAATTTACATTCTTAAATCTTTCGTGACTACATTTTTCTAGCTGTGCGCGCCGATAACACTATCGATAACTGCGTAGTAACCATTTCTAACTGTCAGATTGCTATGGCAGCTTATATTAAATCAAAACTAACTAAACAACAAACACAAAAAAAAAACAACTGACCAGATGAGCCATTTTTATTTGACGAAGGCCAAATCACTCTATAATATCGATTATTTTCGATATATCTTAGATTGATAAATAGATATTAGCGTATCTAAGATTTATTGAAATATATATTTTGCCATGCAATCTTTATTAAAAGTTTATGTTCGATTTTGTAAATTACTCATTACATTTAGTTGCTAAACACATTAGTTGGGGTCAAATATGTTTTAGAAGATATGTGTTTTATTTAGGACACAAATTAGAGAATTATGAGTTACGTTTTGAACCGTTATCGAATTATGTTCTGCTATGGTTTTATAATGTTTGCTGTGCGATTACCACAACTTTTTTGGAAGGCTATCAGCCCAAAAGGTACGACTTTCATATATGACAAGTGCGTGCGCACCCACAAACTATATTCAGATAACGATCCCATTCAGCTGTTCCATCTATCTGTCCAACATAGCATGACTGAAATTGTCGTATGTGCCAGTTTTTTCACCATATCAATGAGACGATAACTAGAGCTGTCATTTGCGTCAGACTGTCGCCTTGTAAGCCCCCTCTGCACAGAATTGTAGGGTATGTATGCACTGATGATTGAAATTGTTTTAAATATTTGGTTTTTGTTCTTCAAATTGCTGCGCACATTTTGCAAAAAGAAACGAAAATGAATTTCCCATCTATTTTTTAACCAAAGTGGGTTTCAAATACATAAATAAATAAATGATATAAACAACAGCTTTTGAATGGCTTCTACTTGAGTTAAATCAAAGAAAATTATCAATTTATGACTTAATTAAAAAATCAAAATATGTTTGTCTAATCTTAACTCGATTTATGCGCCGTACACCCACAGCAGGTGAGCTGTTGCTAGGGACTGGACGTGAGGTATACAGCCCGAGGGGCCAAGGCGGGGGAAGCTAAGGGGCGCAGCTTTTTTGCTTTGTTCATTACTCATACGACACGTTGTTCAATTGACGTTATAAAAAATATACAAAAAAAAAAAAAAACACAATTGGATAATAAAACACTTAAAGCTAAACGATGTTGATGTCGATAGGCCATTATCCATGCACAGTTAAAACCTGCCCCTCTGCCCAGACCCCCTCCCACTCTTAGATACGCTGCATGAATGCTTTAATACCCTGTAACCGTAAAGTGGTTACAAAATGGAAATCAACCTAAAGCTTGTACCGAGCAAAGTGTTATACATCCGAAATTCTGTGATATTTTTTTTAAAAGTTTGATTTAGATAAACAATCGAGTCAATCGAGTCATATTTAATAGATAGACTTATATTTGTAATCAGCATTGCTGTAAAATCAGACAATTTCGATTTAGTTATCAATTATAAAGTAATCATCAATGTAGATTTTCTTTATTTTACTATTACTTCAACAATCTTATAAAAGCAATTTTTTTTTCTAACTACACGGTATCTTTTGGCCAAAACCTTTAGCGATTGCGGTTTTTATGTGAATTTGATGATGTGTTATATGTGTCACGCAATTGCAGCGTTTCTCAAGTGCAGGGTATAAAGCGACTATTATGCAAATGCCTTTTGGCTTTGTTTTATGGCCACATTAAATGCAATTGCAACTGCACAAACAAAAACAAAACAAAACAAAAAACAGGCAGCTTTGGATTTGAAGAGTGAGTTATGGCTAATTTGGGAGTTCGCAGTTCAAAAGTAAACGTAGATTGGATATTGCAATTGCCGTTGGAGGCTGGCAAATTAATTGCAGCTAATTACAAGCAACAGCCACAAGAAAGAGAGGTGGTGAGCGGTGGGAGGGAGCGAGGGAGCGAGGGAACAGAGCAGCCACACAGGGATGGACCACACGTGCTGTGTGGCAAACGATGCCCCGCGCGCTGCGCCTGCTCTGCGGCCCGTCAACCCGGAAGATGATGTAGCTAAAAACACAGCGCGAGGCAGCGGTTGCTGTCAGTTGGCAAGGGGGAGGGGGAGCGGGGTTAGCTAGAGAAATGGCATTGCGTTGATTAAACCAAGTTGCAACATTGCCACATTTGCCACATTGCAACATTGCAACAATAAATGCAGTTTCATTGAAGTTAATCAGCCATCAGCAGAGTCGAAGCCGGCGCCGATCTTGTCGACAATTTTGCATAAGCAACAACCAACAACAACAACAACAGCAAGAAACAAGCAACAACAACAAATTAGCAACTTGAACGTGGAGTACCCCAGGCAAAATACACAGCAACAAAAATGCAAACACAAAGAAGAAACAATGCGTAAATCTATAAAGAAGCGCATTAAAAAAAGATGAAATGGAATTATTTTAGTTTATATTAAACTTAATTTATGAATTAGAGTATCCAATACAAATTCTTGTGTATCCTTTCAATTTATATATTTTATTTATTTGTATATTCTTTTACTTTTTATTATCTGCAGAGACTCCATAAATTGTACAAAAAAAACATTTATTAAATTTATATTAAATATTTCTATACTTTATATCAGGAACAAATCAATGCAGATATAAACTGAATAGTTTTGTGCGGTTTTCTCTCAGTGCATGCAGAGGGTCAGCTGCTTGACACTGGCATCTTCTCCTTTAATTTTCCCGAATGTTTGCGCTGCGGTTTCTTATAATTTTTATTGGAATTTATTATGGATGAATGTGCATGCATATTTGTTGAACAAGCAGTTGTTGTTGTTGTTGCTGCTGCTGCTGCTGTTGCTGCTGTTGCTGCTGCTGCTGCTGCATTAAGAGGAAGAGATGAAGTAGCTCCGATAATGTCATTTGTGTTGTACGAGCATTCGTCTGCTCTTGTCTGCTATTTGAATTCAAATTGAAATTGAAATTGAAAATTGAAATGACTTTGTTGCAATGTCGTCCAATCAAATTCACATTTCGCCTGGCGCCGTCATCGAAGGCAACCCAAGAAAATGGCCCCGTCGCTCCCAGCAAAAGTGTCTCCAATTTGAAGTAGGGAGGATGACGACGATCTCTGAGAGCATGGAATAAATATAAAGATGTCTGTCTGTGCATGGATACAACTGCAACTGCAACTGCAACTGAAATGCAGCGAGTGTCAATGGGAATGTTTTAATCTTGACCCATTGATCAACGGCTATAAATATCGGTCGTACTCGTATATCTAATCATATTCAATTATTCTCTGCTCTGATGGACTCTGGGTATATTGGCTTGAGCACAGCTCAAAATCTGTTTTGCACTGCAATTTGTTTTCAAATAAAGAAGAGGATTCAAAATGCAAAATTTCAATAAAAAAAAGCTTTGTTAATTTTAATTATTTATCGATATTTTTCTATACATCTATCGATATATTTCCTATCTTGTACCCTTACATGTATTATTCTCTATATATGGATACACCTATCAACTGAATAATTTATTAAATTATCCTTCGATTTTAATCTATCAACATATATGTCCTATAAACATTTCTATCGATGTATCGATCTAGCTGTTGATCCAACATACAAAACAAAAAAATACTTATCAATAATGATAAGTATATTTTTAAATCGATAAATTTTTCCAAGCCTCTATCTATTCAAAGATAAACAGATTATGCTTTTCAATCAATTTTCTTTAAATAGAGCTTGGTCTATCCATATATATAATTCATATAAGTTGGATTACATTCTACATATTCCCATTAATCAACGATAGATTGAGCCTTGGGTATGCTATTCTCGGATACACGTGTCTGAATGACTTCCCTAAAAGTTTCGCTAGAACTTGAACACTTCAATCTCGAGTGTTTTCATTATCTTGATAGTACTATCGCACTTATCAGAGGTATGTTGAGACTATTTATCTTTTTCTAAAGAAAAGCCTGCTTTGTAATCTTTTTCATGTAACTCTTGAACTATAATAATATACACAATTATGGTATAGGTGGAATACTTGAGACGGAGTAGGCCTTGAGCCCAAACACACTCCTACGCATAAGAGCCTGGGCTCCAAACAGTCTCAGTCGGTCGATAAACAAGACTTGCATTATTAAATAACAAAAATTAATATTTAAGTAATGAATATAATAATAATTTTTAAAAATTGTATATGGCGCAAGCAAAAGAAAAAACAACGCAAGTATAAACTTTCTATGTTATATAAATATCTGAAATGGATTTGATTGAATTAATTATATATGACATTATTATTGGTTATTTTATTATATATCTCCCGGATTTTATGTGTATTTCCTTTGCGAATTTTATTTTTTAGTCACATTCACCTCCCCCTCGCCGCTTTCCGCAGTCTGCTAAATGACCCCAAAAACTGTTTATTGACACAAATCGTCAATAATAAATTCTCTATAAATAAGTTCAGCCTAAGCAATTGGCTGCGATCGTTGTCGGATGTCGATGGCCTTGCTGCGTACGACTGGTGGCAACCCCTCGCCTAACCAGCGCCCCCCCTCCTTCCCGTCGACACATGCAAAAAAAAGCAACGTTTTTCCGCTTTTCCAGCGTTGATTGGCAGCGTACGTGCGGGCGTGCTGTGATCTGGTATGTTGGCATGCCCTCGCTATGAGAGAGAGAGAGAGAGAGAGAGGGTGGTGCGCAGGCAGGGGTAGGTGCAAGGGGGGAAAGGGGTAACGATGCGTTGTTATGGCTAGTGTCAATTATAAGACACGGGCCGACAGCCAAAGGGGAGAGCGGGCGGTGCACAAGTTGGCCAATTGCTTTGGGCGTAATTTATGCGCAGGCCATGCAAATATTTGCACAGCTCAACACTGAGAGAGAGGGAGAGAGAGGGGGAGATGGTATGGGAAGAGGAGGGTGGGGGCATGCCAGGCAATCGATCGATCGATCGATCGATGGTTGAAACGATCTATCGATGCCAGCGAGCCATCGATCAATTGCAAAGTCGAGGAGTCGAACCGAACCTAAATAAATGTCAAATAAATAAAATGAACAGGCAATAAAAAAGAGCTGAGAGGAGGGAGAACGAAGGAGACAAAGCGTGGCACAGCGGTTAGAGAGAAGGGAGGGCGGGCGGTCCGGCAGGGAGGGAGGCGTTTGTCCACTTCAAATGGAGGTGTAAATGTGGGCACTTTAATGAAAACAATAAATCTTCATCACTTGCAAAGCGAATCGAAACGAAACGAAATGCGGCGCAATGCAAAATGAATTGCAAGTGGCAAATGGCAAAGCGCAGCAGGGAACAGGGGGCACCGAGCAGGCGACATGTGGCAGCCAGCGTTGCCATACTGGCCACGGGATGGCAGCGCAAGTTAGATAGAGAAACAGGCGCTGGCAGAGTCGCTCAATTAATAATTTATTGGATACAAATGCATTTACAATTCGCAACGAAACAATTGATGTCCTCTCCAGTTACACAAGCCGACCGCCTGCCTCAGGCCGCGCCGCCACCGCCCTCGTCAACCACTGCCAACACCTCTCATCAGCCTAACCCCATTACCCGACCCCTTCCCGCTTTTGCCCACTTCTTAGCGCCCGTTTGAGCGTTGAGCGAAAAATTTTTTTTTTTTTTTTTTTTTGATTAATTGAAAATGAAAATAAACAAAAGCTAAAAGCAAACAATTTATTTAAAAAGCTAAATATTTCTGGACTAGCAGATACCCAAGGGTGAAAACTTACAATGAACGGAGTTTATTCTTCGAAAAGGATAAACGTTATTTTTTAAATTCTAAAGTAGCCAGCAGATTTTTGAATTTCCCTCTAACTTAACTTAGCATTAACCTAGGAAACTTAAAGCCAATACATATATATATCCTGTGGCAATATTTTTTGGTGAAATTTATAAAATTTTCTGTGTCGTTTTTTAATTAAAAAAAAAGTATCCTGAAAATAAGCTTCTGTTCGATCGAAATATCATTTCTCCAGTCTGTAAGCTACAGGGTATAGAAAAATGCGAGACGCTTCAGTTAAAATTAGCACTCGCACGTAATTGCCTCAGAGTGGGTGTGTCCCAGTCTCAGGTCCCAGTCACTACTAGCT
>SCDT01002599.1:0-12235 GCA_004143765.1 Drosophila melanica | reverse complement strand
ATGAAAAATAACTAGTTCAGAATACACACAACACACACACACACACTGCGCATAGGGGATATAAACAGTGGAATGAAAAGCGGCAGCTATAAAAGAGAATCGCGCGCGGTTTGAGTAAAACGCAAAATAAAATTTTAATAAATAACAACATGCAAAACTGAAATTAATTCATGGAATTTTTGCCTACTGATTGCCCAGTTGCTCAAACCGGGTCCCACTAGCATTACACAGTACCCCGCACCCCGCACCCCGTTCCCCAAACCCTGTCCCTACCCGAAGAGCCCGCTGAACGGCGAGCTAATAAGAAACAGACACCCGGCTGTAGGGGACAATTGAGGCAACTCAAGCCGAAGATGACGAAGATACGAGCATGCAGATGAGCTGCTGGCATGACACGAAACATGCACAAAGGCTGAGTTGAGAAGGGCAGTGGCGGGGAGGGGGGCGAACTGGTGATGACCCACACAGTTGGCTATCAATGAAAAGCCGACAACGTCGCACTTGCCAAATGAAAGCACTGCGATTTCGACTATCTGTGGCAAGACAGCTGAGAATGGAACTGTGTATATAATTGTATGCACTGAGAGAAATGGGTCGTGTTGAAGCTAAAAAAAACTGAAGTTGAACTTGTTGAAATTGTTTTAATAAAAGAATTAAGTATAAAAGTAATTGTACTTTAAATATTTTGAACATTTTCTTATTTATTATTATAATGGTGCAGGATTTCTTCAAATTATTTATTTCACATCTTTTTAAATTGAGCAAATAAAAGAATAAAAGAGTTTAGATGTTTAAGATAAAAATCTAAGTCTTATAACAAATTTAGAATATATGTAATAGTAAAAGAAATACACGCAAACTGGGAAAACAAGAACTTCCTGCTTATCTTAAGAATTTCGACATAGAATTATATTTCATTTAAATTAATTTTAAAAAGAACTTCTTGGTTTTTTATCCGAGTGTACCAAGTTGGAGGAGGGGTCGTGTTGACGCGTCATTGTCGCATGAGCTTTGAGTAATTAAGAGTTGCCAGCTGTACGCAAATGATGTTTAAGATGCAGCCTGATGATTCCCCCCCCCCCCCCTGTCGGGCTCTACACTTGACTTCTTTGCATGAAAAGTGCATAATCATCGCGTGTCATGTGGAAATTTATACTATTTATGGTCTGTTTGTTTAAAGGGGGTGGAGCGGGTGTGTCGTGTGTGCATATGTGTGTGTGTGTGTGTCTGTGTGTGAGAGGGAAACACAGATCAGCTGTTGCGGGCCAGGGCACTTAGGCAACTCTTAAACTGTGCGCCGCATTTTGGCATTTGCCGATGTTAATTAATTCATGGAAAATTGCCCGTAATTACGACAATAACGAGAGACGATTTCACATGAATTTCGCTGTTTGTTTTATGTGTGCGAATTGGTGAATTTGCATATGGGAATGCGGCAAGTCCGTGCGTTAGCTACTTACAACTACTTTGTAGCTGTATTTGCGACCGGGCATCAATCTCTTGGGCTTTCACATGACGACCCCCACTGTGGGCTATTCCCAGAGTGTTGGCTTTCTAGTCAGGCTCAAGGCCTGACTGCTTCACAGAACTGTGAATATTCATTGAGTTATCAAAAGGCGCATCTAATTACCTTTAGGCAGCACAAGACGCGAGAATTATAGCTTTAAGGTGACGGATCGTGGGCCAATTGTTGCATTTGTATACCCTAACTGAGGGTATTTGAATTTTTAAAGGAAATATGTCCAACTCACCAAATATATACATATATATTTGCTTCAGTAGGTCGACTTAGTCAAAAAATCCTTAAACTAGCTATCCAACTATTTAACTGTCTATGTGAACTCGGTTAGTTTTGAAGGAAATTTTAAATATATGCATATTTTGGTTAACTCTATTTTTATATATCCAAATCAAGCAACCATTTTTTCTATTCTATTCATACATAATACAGAAAACTATATTTTTTTTATTATTTAACAATATTTATTGTTTGCAAGGGTATTTAATAGTCCGCACACCTTCACTGCTGTCACATTTAAATCGTGACTGTACAAGTGCTTAATCCCCAGCCCATTTTCCCCCCTGCCCCGCATTCGTCCCTGGCCTGTCGTCTGTCAGGTGGCATCAAAGACATCAAAACTAACGAGTACAGCGCATAAATTTTATTTAAGCTGCATTTCCATTGCCATTTCCCATTTCGCATTTCCCATTTGGCAACGACTTTCTAGTCGCGTTTTCTAGCCACAAATTTGCAATGCAATCGCATTTAAAGTTGGGATTGTTTAATTTATCAGTTCAGCACACAGTTGGCATCTCAACTGCGGACATGAATATGCAACATGCATTTACTTGCATATTTATTTCATTTCATGGACTGCATATTTCCACTAAATCTGAATGGATGTTAACTGGTTTTCATTTGGCTTATGGCATGGCGCGGGGGGGAGTGGTACATAAATTGTAATATCGAAGCCAACTGCATACTTGAGCAAAATATTTGTATTTCAGCCAGCTACTGTTTTAATTTATGTTGCACTTGTCTCAAACTAAGTATGCGAAACAACTTATCTCAGTTCAGCGAATAATTAAGAGACTTAAAAACATATATTTTTGTATAATTGTTCAACTTTAAAAAGATTTACCACAAACAATTAAAATATAAGAAAAATTTCAAAATAACTAGATAATTATTTCAAGGAATTTTTAGAATATATTTTTTACATATTGAAATATTTTTATAATATCAAAATTTCATTTGCAAAATTGATCAGTGAAAACAACAAAATAAATTAGTCATATGCAGCAACCACCTTTATTTACAAATCAATTTTATCATACATGATTGCCCAATACTCGACATATTGACCTTGGAAATAATTTGAGTTACTCGTTTGATTCGTAATGCATTTGCGTGCGTTTAATGAATGCAATTGCAAGTAAAAAATTGAAAACAAAACCACAAAGAAATAAATTAAATGAGATATTCGACTGCAGTCGATAACTGCAGGTGTTCCACATTGGCTATTAGAAGGTTCTCGCAATGTTTTCAGTTTTTCATACAGAAATACCCTTCAGCACTGGCACTAACCGACGAGGCAATTAGCATTGCATTGCCTTCGCAGTCCGGTTAGGGTTTGGCTCTGGATACGCTGCTCGGCCCAGAGCCAATTTGTAAATTATAACAAAAGGTCGCGCATGCAAACCTAAAACAATTTCCACTTCCTATTTCCCGGCGGATAAATAGGGGGGGGGCAGGCGGCAGCTCGTTTGCCTCGGCCACTAATTATAAATTAGTTTTGTAAATATTTTGCTCGCCTCTTTGCATTGTGCATTTTGCAATTGGATTCAATTTTTTTTGTTTTATTATTATTTTGTTAAGCTCTTTTAGCCGTTTCTTAGAGCTTTTTTTGTGTTCTTTTGCAGCTCAAAAAAAAAAAAAGTGAAGAAGCAGCAGTTTTTTAATTGTTTTATAACGAAGTGTCTGTGACTGACGAAGCGTAAAAGTGGCGCCCAGCCAGTGCTTGCCACACGGCCACTTTGCATGTGCCACTTGAAATGCAAGTTGCAACGTGCAACTTGCAACATGCAATCGCCACAGCTGGCCACAGACAGGTGGGGTGGGGGCGTCGTTCGGTGCCGCCTCTCGTTGCATATTATTTGTGCATTTAATTTACGACTCGGTTGTAGCCCCCTCATTATGCTGCACCAATGTCGCTGAAGTTCTGCCTCTGATTGCCACAGCGGCAACACACGAGTGCCATCGTGCGCCTTCCGCAGCTCTTCTGTGCTGGCATGTTAATGCTAAAGCAGCCAAAAGCAACACCTACTTCATTACGACTTCTCTTAGTTAATGCCACATAATAGCATGCCTTTTCATATTTAGTCAAATCCAATTGCCGCACAGTGGCACCATGCAATCAAAATATATATTCAAATCGTTTTCTGATATGAAAGCGATAAAAATCAAAATTTCTGACAGATATCGGACACAGGCTCAACAAATATATTTTTTGCTCAATAATTTTAACTTAAGTAAAAAAAAAATATTCTGTTCAGTGAAGAAAAATGCAGTTCGAAAATTTCAAAAATATTGTATTGTAAATTATGATAGTTTTACATTCTTATAGCGTAAATAGATGTTTAAAAAAAAACACGCTGCATACTATTATTATTAATCGTATCATATCTACTCATATATATCTCATGTATATCTATATCTATAGCCAGAGATCAGTTCTGCACATATACTGATCTACGTATGTTTATTCCTATTATTCCCCGTAGCTTGGCTCCACTGTACCAGTGCCGAAACAAGTCTTAAACTGGCTGTAAAAATTCTATGGGCTGATGGGGCGGTGCATTATGCCAGAGACGGACGATCGGGTCTTGTTAAGAACAATGCTGGGGCTAAGATAAAATAATATTAAGGCAGCTACTGCGTATTTATCTCTCTCGCCAGATCTGGCTGCAGCCAAATCGTGTTAATAGAAAACTTCATCAAAGCGAACAAATATACATTTTACGATTGCAATAATCAAGAGGGACACACTGGCTGCAAAAGCGTAAAAGAAAAGCCCGAGTGAGAAATGGGCGTAGTTACGATTATTGTTGGGTTAGGCCAATGGTTATGGTCAGTGGGTACTGCGACTATATGTATATGGTGGACAGGGGTTACTTTCCCCCCAGTGCATTATACAATATAGAATGTATTGTGCTAATTAGTGAATAACATTTTGCAAGTGGATTAGAAGCGAACGCAAAGTCATAAAATCTACTTAAAACGGGGCTGAGTTTAGCCGGGCTAATTCAACAAGATCTACAAATGGAACTGCAACTGCAACTGGCACTGAAAACACGCAACTACCGTTGAGCATTTTATTAGCCGCTTGCATTTCATTTAATTGTCATATTTAAATATTAATTGCTTTTGCTTGTCATCGAACAGCATGTGTGAAAATCTCTGACTGCAAACATATAAAATCGTTGAGTGTATTTTATTTAATTTTCTCTGAGTGTATCTTTGGACTGCTTCCCACACTTGATAAGGCCAAAAAATTGAAAAATGAGAACTGCGAAAAAAGTCGCTGGCGGTGCACATGAAACCAATTAAAGGCTCAACCGAGAACAGAGAAAGAGAGTGGGAGAGAGAGGGAGAGAGAGAGTGAGACGCAGATGGAAATGAAGCACATCGAACTGCAACTGCTGCAAGTGTCGTAAAATTTAATTTATTTATATTAAGACAATGGCAAATTTGCGTTTTTAATTGCTCGGTGGCATTGCGACGACTTTCGAGCACACTCGAATGAGTGTGAATATGACTGCGAGTAGTATTCAGTGCCAGTAATTGCCGCCAGTCAGTGTTTAGTTCCTGTTCTCGTAAGTTCCGCAGGTCTTTTAAATTAAATTATATAATAAAATGCAGTTTAATTAATAAACTGTGTTTAAGTTATTAGAAACTCATAAAAGGAATTCAAATCTAAATCAAGATTTTTTTTTAAAGAAATTTTATAAGTTTATTATTTGTTTTTTAATATATGGGATGCGAGTTTTTACCTCACAGCGCAAATTATATTTTTAAGTAAAAATTATATTTAAATTCTATACTTAAATAAAATCTAATTTTTTGTTTTGATTATATTATATATTTAAAAAAAAATGGTTTAGCTTAGTGTTTTTTCTGTCCACATATTTTTATAAAATTGCAATGATATTGTTATTATATTGGTGATGAAAATCAATTTTATATAGGGCCAAAATGTTCTCTTCCGGGCCGTTTTGGCAATTGCGTCCAGTTGGGCAATTGCCGCCAACACTTTGACTCCGTCTTTGAGTAGGGAAAATTGTTTAACTATTTTCATTTTCGAACAATGGCTGGCAAAATTGCATGTGGAGTGTGCCAAATGGCGGACAATTGATGGGAAATATGTTGGGAAGAACAATGCGGAGCAAACGCTTTGCCGCGTGCAATAAAAACTAAATAAAGTCATCAAGTCGATTTACAATTTTTGAGTTTGTTTCATTCTTTGTCAAATGGAGCGTGCAACAGCAGCACGGGCAGCAGGGGCGGCAGCAACTGTTGAGTAATTTCTGTTGCATTATGTTGTTGGACCCATTGACCTGGTCGCCCACAAACGATTCCAGGTGCAAAAATTCGGGACTCTAGTTTTCGGTCTCTCCCCATCTCGCTCACACGCTTTCTTTCTCTGTGTGTGATTTATGATCGTCGCCCTTTTCATGTGAAAAAACCCCGTGGCAACTGCATTCTGCATTCAGCAGTTGCTATTTGGTGTTTGGCATTTGGCATTGTGTAGGCGTCAATGCACTCGGACTAAATGCCACTCGAGGTCAGGCCACACCTTTCCAAGTATTTGCCAGAGCAGCATCGTCGCGATGATCATCATGTGGTCATCCTCATCATCGTCGAGCATTATTTTGATCATCCCTTCATCCCTTCCACTGTTGACCAACGCACTTTTGGCACGCTTCCTGCTGTTGCCCCTATAAACCGTAGACCCGATCTATAACCATAACCATAACCCTACCCGGGCAATTGTCCCTTTGTTCTCGCTCTTAGCGCGGGTGTTGGCCCCTACCCCCGCTCCCAGCACCAACCCCTGTGCTGTTGTCCGCTAAACGCTGCGTTTAAGGCTTCTCTTAATTTCTCGAGTGGCGTGTCCTTTATACCCAATGCGTGTGTGTTCGGGTACCCGCCGATCCTTATCGCGATCGCCTTTATTGCTATTGTGTAATATTATATCAAAAGTGCTTTGTCATTCTTCAGAGTGAACGGAACACTCTTCGCCTCAGTTTAACTAACTAAATGCGAGGGTGTTTCATTTTTTCTTTCCTTTTTCATTTATTTCTTTACTTTTGTGTTGGTTTTTCTTGTTGTTTCGAGTGAAATTTATTATGACATTCGGCGCGTGCTGAAAGGTTTTAATAAGCGGTTCATAACGCGCTGTTGGAATTATCCGGGATATTGGAGCAGTTGTGGTACAACATGTGTTAGACAACTTCTGTCTGAGCTCGCCCAAAAAGGATTCTTCTGTGGGGATTTTATGATGATATATAATAGAGATCATTTAAGATCACGTAGAACATTAAAATAATAATGATTTAGAACTGAAGAATTTGAAATAGTTAAAAACGTGCGGCTTCAACAGGATTTGATTATTATGAATCCTTGTTGTTCAGTTAATTTAAATGGATTCAATAATATTATCTCTTCTATAAAACTCTTTCTTTTCCAACTATATTTTACTTCAATCTTTTCTCTCCCTCCCGTTCTCTCCCAGTTTTCGCATCTGCATGTTGAATGACAACGACGAACGCCATAAAAATGCCGAACACAAAGCGAAACATTTAAATTTGTTGTAATAAATTGTGTGTGCAACAACAAGAAGAAGAAGAGAAGACAAAGCGTAACGACAATTGGCAACAGCACAAAAGGGCTAAAAAAAAGAAGAAGTTGGCCAACGAAAATGATTGCAGTTCATAACCGCAATGTGAATCCGAATACGATTTCGAATGTGAATGTGAATGCGAATTGTTGTTGTTGTTGTTGTTATTGTTGTTATATATGCGTGTAATGGCTTCCTTAAAGCCAACCGACAGCAGCGAGAAGATGAAGCAGCAGAAAGGGAATAACTTGTAGAGCCGCATGATCAAAATCATTCAGCCGACAGTTGCTGGCCCTCAAAGCCAAGGTAAAAGCCTGGCCAAGCGCACCTTTTGAAGGGCCAACCAACCAGTTAGCCAGACAGAGAGTCAGTCCGTCAGCCAGCTCGTCAGCTAGTCATCCACTCGTCCAGTCAGCCATCATGATGAGGTTGTCAACGGAGCGGGCAACTGGATAAAAGCAAACGTGGAGCCAAAGCGGCCAATTTGGTAGGCAGTGTCAAAGATGGGTGCATGGGGCGAGAATCCCATATTAATTATGACTTTTTTGCCGTGTCCTCACTGTATCCTCTCAGTCGCTTAGCTATATAACTGCCTAGAACTGTTGCTTTTTTGTTGTAGCTCAAATAACCATAAATAACAATGAAAAAAAATCAGATACTAAATAAAAACGTTAAAATTTGGCATTATTTTAAAAGTGGAAAGTTTTAATATTTGTGCATTTAATTTTGTTAAAAATAAACATATTTACAATAAAAAATTGTATAGAAAGAAATTCCCAAGATTACAAGGAAAGAGTATGACAACTTTCTTATGCTTAAAATTCAATTTTCTTTGCAAAAGTTTGTTTTGTTTTATTGTCACTTTGCAGCTCGTGGAAAAGTGCGGCATGAGCTGCCTGACAATTGTCGTGAAGCGGCTAGGAGGGGGAGGCGGGGAAGGGGGCAGGAGCTGGGGCATGAGCCATAACTGAGTTTGAGGCAGAAGTTTCGTTTACCATTAAAATGATTAAATGCTTTGGCTTATGCTTAGGCATAACTAAAACAGGAACTGATTGAATGGGGGGGCTTTTCGGGTGGGAGAGTGGGGAGCGGGGTGGGGCAACTCGAACTGCTCTCGTGGCCAATGACAATGCGTGACAATTCGCTGGCAAACGTAATCCAATAATTTTTAATTAAAACTCAACACTCGAGGCAAACAATTTTTTCCAGATAAACTGTCATTATGAGCCCTCAATTAATTTAGACGATGCAGCCGCTCTTCTTCTTGCCCCTCCTACTGCTGTTGTTAGTTTCAGCTTTAATGATCATCATCAACAACAGCGAACAACAACAACTGATACAACGACGACGACACTAAATGAATATTGATAAATGGGGCGTTAAAGGGGGCGTGGTTGCCGCTCTGTCAGCGCCCAGTACTTGGAACGACAACTTCACTTGCTACACTCAAGTTTTTCTCTTTCTCGTTTGACTCGTTCCCAAACCGAAAAGAGTTTATTGGGTTTCAAGCCCAGATAAACCAAATTTTTCACTTCAATTTGACAATTTGGACCCGTAGCTCCCATATTTCAAACGTCCATAACTTTGTCAAAACTGAACCGATTTTGACGTTGGATGGCATTCTTTTCATGATTCCTTCTATAAATTGATTCTACATTTAAAATATATACATTTTTGAAAATAAATTTTTTTTTGACTTTTCTTATGAAAAAATCATGTGGTCCCCCCTTATTCATTTCAGAAAAAAAAATGTTTTAATTTAGAATTGCGAATTTATGTTTTAAATTGATTGTATTTGTCTCAATTAGCATTAAAAACAACAAAAAGCCCAATTTTGGGGTGGTCAAATTTTTGGTCAAAAATCATGTCAAAATTGACAAAAATTTTGACATGTAAAGCTCTTTTGGAACCATAGCTCCCATATATCAAACTTCCATAACTCTGTCAAAACTGAACCGATTTTCACATTTGATGGCATTTTTTTCATAATTTTTCCTATAGATTCATTCTACTCTTAAAATATATGCAATATTGAAAAAAAAAATTTTGTATTTTTTGGCACGTAGTAGTTGCTCGTCGAGATCTTGCTCTAGTGTGTAAAACTATATTTTTTTGGCTTAAACGCTTTGAGTGCTAACAAAACTAAGAACTGATATGAAAATAACAGCAATCACTGCGGCTGACTGGAGAATCGAGCTGAAAGCTGTGCGATGAGGAGTTGAGCTGAAGAGTTGAGTGGGGCGCTGAGGGGTTAGCTGGGTCCTAACAATGGAACTGCAAGTTGTGCATAGTTTTTAAACTCAAATTAAAGCACAAATTGCTACCGCAATCACATCAAAGGGCCAAAACCGACGGTCAACTTCATTCCGATAGCCAAAAGATTTGCGTTGCGGCACAAAGCCAAAGAGGCAAAAGTAACAACAACAGCTACACACACACACACACACACACAGACACATCTATCAGTTTCTACTCGTACTCGGCAGCATTCACATCCATCAATTTCTGACGCTTTCATCAAGCGGCTGCCTCTTGACGACATTTGCCACAATGGCAACCGGAGTTGAAGCCGCAGCGCCAAAGCTGCGACCATGTTCTGATTATTGTTTGCCACTCGAGAGACGCTGCCTTGTTGCTGTTGTTGCTGCTGTGGCCGCTGCTGGTGGACACACGACTACAACTCGGGGGCTTTGCCGCATTTAAATTGTCGGCAGGATCCAAGCGTTTTGCGCTAATATCCACCAAAAAGCGGTCTCTGTGCCGTCCCCAATGCATTCCAAGTTCTTTTGCTTTTTTCAGCTCTCTTTCATCTGCCTTTGCTTCTTCTTCTTGCTGTGTTGCTGCTGCTGCTGCTGCTGCTGCTGCTGCTGCTGTAGCATTGACATCTTTTCGTCAAAGTCAAATCATTCATTTTGCCGCATCAAAATGCATAAATATTTTCGGCTTTTCGGCCTTTTCAGATTTTGCCTGCTGCGATTTCGTTGCCTTTGGTTTTTGGCCCACGATTCGAATTGCTTGTTGATTGTTGCGATTGTTTTTGGCCACTTTCTTTTGTTGGCAATTTGAGTTCAGTGGGCCCGGTCGGGGCTCCAAATTTAAATCACTAACATTTTGCGTTTTAGGCAGGCGCAAATGCCTGTTTAGGGTTGTCAAACTCCAAAAAATCTTTAAAATTTAATATAATATTAAATATATTTTAAAGATAACTGCAAATAGAGTTAATTTAATGCTCCATTGATTTATTTTTATTGAAAAAGAGAAAACGTATTATATAACATATATATTTCTCTTTTAATATTATTTGTTTAAGATCGGTGCCGTTATAAACACTCTATGAATATTTAAGTAAATATAATAGAAATATAATATTTCAAGAAAATATATAGAAATATATTAAAGAATAATATTATGAGTACAATTCTACACAAATTTCTTAGAGTATTTTAAAAAGTTCAAATAACCACAAAATTCGATTTATGTACGATAGCTCGGCAACCCTGTCGCATCTAAGTGAGTGCCGCCGCATTTTAGTCCGCTGTCCGATGACGAAATGCCAAATCCGCAACGCATCAAACGGATCGATGTTAATACAATCCGTGGCTAAAGCTTAGGCTTGGGGCTAACGGCTACCGTATTCCCCGCCAGGGTTACCACATTGTCAGCGGCAGCGCTTTGAAGCAACCAACAGCCGGCGATTGGCGGCATTTTGGCCCAATGTGTGCACAATGCCATCAAAATTTAAATAGCAAAAACTCAAAAAGAAAAAAGCAACAAGAGAAGACAAAACGAAGAAAGGGAAAGAGGAAGAGTGGGAGCGCCGAAACCGCAGCATTCCCTGCTGTCTGCGACATTTTTTCTGCGGCCGGGCCAACATTGTCCGGGGTTGTCGTGGAATGCGCCCCGTTCGGGTATGGCAATTAGGTATCGATGCTAAGTTATGCGGCGCAGGGTTAACGGTAAAGCTATGGCTGCACCAGCCAAAATCAGAGTTCGAGTGAATGTCAAGGTCAGCACTGAAGCTGGTTAATCACAACAAAAACAACAACAACAACAACAACAACAAACAAACAAAAAACCGATAAAGAAACGAAGCGAACAAAATCCAGGAGGAGGCAACTGGTAACTGAAGACAGGCTGAAGACTGGGCCTTGTACTTGGACAGAAATTTTATTTATTGATTTATGTGGGGGCCATGGAGGAACCAACAATTACGTGACTGTGAAACGCGAAACCGAAAGTCGAATCGAGGCGAATGACAAAGATGAAAAACGAGCTCGATTCTCAGTCTATGGAAATGTGATAAGCTATAATTAAGCGGGGCCAAAAAGGATGCTAACTTGGCTAACCGGTGTACTAACTGGCCAACTGGCTGCTGGGGCCCACAGCAAGTGGGCGTTTATATGCTAAACAACATGCAAGGGGCGTGGCGCTGTAAACAAATTTAATTTATACAATATGCAAAGAATTAATTTGTATTGAAAGCGAGCCTCAGCGAAAAGATCGAACACGAGAATGAGGAGCTCAATCGGATTGTTGTTGTTGTTGTTGTTGTTGGTGTTGTTGGTGTTGTTGGTGTTGTGGCCCCTCAGGTGGGGCGTGCCTGGCAGCTTGGCATTTCAATTGGGCAGCCGCAAAGGTGGCGCCCCAACTGGTTTTTGAATTTCAATTGAACAGCGCACAGACAGATATATATATAGATATATATATATACATATATCCCCCTATAACATTGCGATCCTTGCGGTTGCCTCAAACGGAAATATTAATAACAATTTTCATGTCTGCGCTTTTGGGTAACCGCAAAATTCTGTACAAACATGCAATATGTCATAATA
>SCDT01002598.1:4913-15921 GCA_004143765.1 Drosophila melanica | reverse complement strand
TCGTAGCTCTTTTTGTAGAATCTGGACCCGAGCTGGGTTAGATTTAGCTGTTTTTCCCCAAATTTGCATTCCTTATCTCCATGTGGGAGCAACGACCTATCGATAGACGAGTTTCCTATGTCTCAGTGGGAGTTTACTATATACATTCTGCAACCAGTAGAATATTTGCAGCTTCGCTTTGATTGGGTGTTAACCCGAGGTCATCTATAGTCTATCTAACAAACCGTTCGACTTTAGTTCTCTTTAAATCTAACACGTGTTTTGACTTAGCGAACAATGTCGAGGGTGTGTTTACAGCCAGGATGCTGGACAGGATATGCAAGGGCGTCTAAGCAATGCAGACAGTAGTCGACAGAAACTGACTGTGTGTGGATGTGTGTGTGTATGTGTGAATCTGTGTGCAGAAAGCTTATTTTAGCTGCTGCTCGGAAAGCTTATTTTAGCTGCTGCTCGCCTGAACAGCATCAAATGGAATGTCCTGTCCGCGTTGAGTGGCGCTCTCGCAAATACCTTTTTGCCAATTAGCGCAGAATGCGTAATTGCAATCGAAATCTTATTTTCCATTCAGAAGCTTGTTAAGCTGGGCAAGAAGCTTTTTAATGCTGGCTCTTTGCATGCAATTAAAATCCGCGCACATTGATTCACAATATTATATATTATATAAGCTGAGGCTTTTGTATTAAATATGCATATTTTTGGTATAAATTAAAAATGTTCGCTTTAGCGAATTTTTTTGACAGCTTTCACTGAACTACAAAAACGATTTCTCGAGCATACAATTTGCGCCCATTTGGCATTTAGTTGAAATGCTGCCTCAAAAAAAAAACTGCATTGAGGACTTGTCGAGGACTGCGGTAGGAAAACACATTTCGTGTGCCAATAACAGTAATCAATAAAATGAAAATCAAACTGCAAATAAAAATAAAAACTAAGCATATTAATGGGCTGCATTGCAGTTGAGTTCCGATTGGGGCTGTGGGGAGGCTATGGAACAGCGCATTTGATTGCTAATCGACGATGGAAAGCGCATTGCGTCGGTCCCTAAGTGCAGCTGCGGCTGCGGCTGTGTGTGTGTGTGTGTGTGTGTACTAGGTGTTACAAGGAATTCTGTTTGTGTGCCAGTGTACTATGGGCAAAATGTATGTTTTTTTTTGTCACAAACTAATTTTCGACTAATTGTTGCTGTAATATTAACATGGTCCGGTATTGAAAATACTTTGCAGATATTTAAAAATAATATTTTAAAAATATTTTATATTATAGTAGTTTATAAAAGCTAGTCCAAAATGTTAATATTTATTTTATTTAACATTGTCATTTTTTTTTTTTATTAAATATAGTCTTTACCAACAAAACCGGCAAATTGGCCGATTGTTCTTCAGTCGAGTGTGTTATTTTTTGTGCAGTTATTTTAAGCTAAATCTGCTGTAAGGCAGCTGACATTGGCCCAGGCACGTAGCAGGGCTTTCCTCGCTCGTTTGTGTGTGTGTGTGTGTGTGTGTGTGTGCTCGTGCGAATTTATAAGCGCATTTAGCTGGCTTACAGCCAGCATGTGATTTCCTTTCTCCATTGGCCCCGGCATATGATTGCGTTGACTGCAGTTTAATGGTTTTGAATTTGCTTTTATTTTATCGCAGAGCGTCGCTGCACTTGGCGTCGCTTGCTGAAACCGGGCCAGAGCCACGCCTCCTCGGTGCTGCACGCCCACTCGGCGAACTCAACGGACACGGATCTCAGCACGCTAGACAACCACGAGCTCTGGCTGCCCGACTCCAGGTGAGCGCCGCCTAACAAAACTTGTTCAACCCACACGGATTCCAACTGTCTCCTCTCACTCCCCAAAAACCCGTAGCATACCGGAGCCAACGCCGACGACGATGACGGCGCTGCATCAGTTCGGCGCCGAGATGCTGAAGCTATCACGGGGTCTGGAATCCGTTGCCTCATCATCAACAACGGGCTCACCCACGAAATCCGAATTCTCGATCTCGAATCATTTGCCCTTCTCCAGCAGTCCCCAGCGCTATGCGCCGCATCAGCAGCAACTGCATCAGCAGCAGCAGCAACTGTTGCAGTTGCAGCAGACATCACCGAGAGGCAGGCAGGGCAACCCAATGCTTGGCTTGGGTCTGGAGCGCGAGAGCACGCGCAACTCCTTGGCCAGCAGCCGGATGGGCGAGCAGAGCGATGGGTAAGTGCGGCCAGTCTAATTGAAAAACGGCCTAAAGCTCAAATTAGGCACAAGGACATTGGCAGAATAACGCAAAGGGGGAAACAGTTAGCAAAATACTTTAATTGAGAGTACTTTAGCTTCTCGGAATGGCTGCAAAGGGCTAACAAAAAATCGAAAAAAAAGACGACGGGAAGCGCGACAGGTAGATACCCTATTCAAAAGGTATTCACGTATCTAGATAAAAAAAAAAAGTGTAGTTTATAAATCGATATTTATCGATTTCGGGACAATCCGGGAAATAATGATTGTTTGTTATACTTTCTATTTGTTACACACATAAGCAAGACTTAAATACAACTCTTCTTCAGCATTTATCAGGGTATTAACTAATGCTTTAGCCGACTTTTATGCTTTTGCAATTGTAACTCAATTGCCCACAATATGCACACACACACACAGACACACATATAGAGAAGGGCTCTTTAGACGACAGCTCTTTACAAAATACTCCTGGCTTGGTCCTTCTCCAAACACAGGATTCAAGTAAATGCCGCAAGTTCAGGTTTCTGGCCGCAGAGAGTGCTGGCCAGAGGGAGAGTGATATGGAGAGAGAGGAAGAGAGGGCGCTTCATCCTCGAGCGCATCCCCCGCCCTGTCCCTCCTGCTTGACCGCATCAAAAGCCAAGCCAAATGCTCAGTTCGTACTTATTTAGTTTCGTTTTTTCTCGTTTTTATTTTATTTTTTATTTATTTCGTTTTATTTTTTTCTGGCTGCTCGTTTACTTAAGCTCGTTTTGGCCTTTTGCCTTTTATTGTCCTTCCGCCTTTGAATTGTTGTGAAATTTTTTGTAATAATTAATTTTTTCGCTTATTTTTTTTTTAAGGAAAAGAAACAGCAAAAAAGGTTGGCCAAAAACTTCTCAAGTGATTTTAGCCACGGCATCAACATCATTTGCTGTTTTTCTTCCAAATAATTTTTCCAATTTCAGTTGACTGGTCTAAGAAGCACACGCTGAAGAGCAACAAACTCAATTAAAAATGTTAATTCGGACAGGAAAAAAAAGAGAAGGGGGAAAAACAAATTAAATTTTTCATTTAACAGATTTGCCAATATAGATATTTCAAGTATTTAAATGAGTTCAAAGAGCTGCAAAAATGTTCGTGATTAAATTAAATTACACAGAAACACTTAGGCCCATGACAAAATACATATTGTAATTTCAATTTAAATATTTAGGCTCTCCATTTAAAATTCTCTTCAGCTTAAATAAACTTTAAAACAACAGCTGAACTGGTTCAGTTTCAGGTCAGCTTTCGCTGCTCCTTTCACCTCCTTTCGCCTCCTTTTTGCCGTTTACTTGACAGTTGAACGAATTTGCGCAATCAATAAAATGGATTTCGCTTTTTGTCTGGCCTTCTTCTTTTTTTTTTTTTTGTTGGTCAAAAAGAGTGTTGTTTGCCTTTTGCTGCCAGCCTGGCCTGAAATGGCGCTTGGCAAAGTGTTTTCGTCGGGAAATTCGATCCCAAGACGTGGCGAGTTGTCAGATCGACTTTTAATTGTTTGACTATTTGCTGTCGCATGGATTTTTGACAGCAGCTCGCTCGACGAACTTAACAAAGGATGTTTGTTTGGCCGGGGATTGGATTATAATTTCATCGGGACAAAATTGGATATTTTATTTTTGTACAGAGCTTCGACACTGCAAAGATATTAGTTCTTTATACAATTTTCTTTTAAAAGGAAAATCAGGCCAAATTAAGGCGTATGCGAGCGTCGCTTACAGTTTGTCAGTTGGGCCTTCTGATGAGCTTGGCGGCTGTTTAATTCCTTTGTGACAATAAGAAAGAGAAACAAAAAAAAAAAAAACAATAATAAACATGGCTTTGTTTTGCCTTTGCATAATGAGATGGGCCACCTTTATGCCTCATGCCACATCTTCAATCTGACATCTTCCATCTTCCATTGCCTCTGGTGCAGCTCAATTTATGCGCGCGCGTCTCAGGCCAACAAATCAGAAAGCGTCAAGGATGCATAATGAGAGCTGACACCTGCCCCGCCCCTATCCCCTTTTGCCATTCGCACGCTCAGTTGCCGCGCGACGCCTTCATTAGCAGCAAATGAAGTTGCGGCTGCCGCAACTCAACATTTGCATGCAAAACAAATGGCGGTAAGCTGAAAGCCGAAGCTGAAAGCCAGCCGCAAAAGCCAGCGCTCAAATTCATGCGCTTTATTAAAATGAATTCGAAATGAGAACCCAGAGAGAACAACAGTGTGTGCCTTAAGAAAACGAACAGGAAAGGGGCAGAATGAAAACAACAGAAAAATTAAAACAAAAACATGGAAGAACAATTGTGTTCGCTTTGCCGCAAATTAAATACCCTTGCAAACATTTTTGGCCATTAATACAAAATGTTAAACATTTCTGCATTCCTATCGTTGCTTTATGATATAGTCATCAGATCCGTCCGACTTTATCATATCATACCACCTGCTACAAAAATACGAATCAAAGCCAACATTCATTGCAATTACAACAAATTGACTCTTCTGTTGGTCCTGATCAGCACCATGACATGCACGTTTCGTAGCTTATATTAAAGTAATGGTACCCTTTGCAAGGATATAACAACACCACGAACCACAAAGCGCATTTTGTGGATTCTGTTCGAGTGGCAACTGTAAACAGAAGCAACCAAAAAAGTGTTGCCTACTTTTTTGCGTACACAAAGCCATGTGACCACAAAGCGTGTGGTTATGTGTGTGTGGGTGCGTGTGTGTGTGGGTCTGTTTTCGGACAGGCGTTCTGCATTCAGGTACTTTATATACCGGAGTGATTTTCATAAAAAAATAAAATATATTCACGCATAATATAGAGAGAAAAATAGCCCAAAAGAGGCGAGTGGAACACGCAAAATTTATTTAAGCTTTTGCCACAAAGCACAACAAATGAAAATATTTAGGAAACATATTGACACAAAACAAAAAATCGATTAAAAATAAAAATTCACAATTAAAAAAAAAATTATTTTTTTAAAATAAGTATTTGGGGACACCATAAAAATGGTAAACACCATAAAAATTCGTCATATTTTAAAAACGTTATGTAAGAATTAAATATAAGTTTTTAATACTTCGTGTGTTTGTGTATGTATTTGCTCTTCCTCTCTCACTTTGCCTTTCTCTCTCCCTCTCTGTCTGCCTTTTGCAGAACTCTCTCGCAGCTCTCGCAAAGGCTACGCGCCTACAAGAAGCGAAGACGCGCCTCTTTGGCTGTTTCGGGGCGCGAACGACGCGATGGTAGCGAGGATGCTGAGGATGAGGATCAGGATACGCTGCGCCGACGCAAGCGCTACAACAGCTTGCCGAAGAACGCGCTCTACACGCACCACAGGACGCTGCACGAGAGCTTAGATGACGACGACAATGACAACGAGGACGAGGCCGGCGACGGCGACGGCAACGGCAACGAGGACGATGAGCAGCTGGCGGATGGGGACACGAAAATGGACAAACCATCAAAATCGTCGCCGAGCAGCAAGGCCTGCCACTCGGACACGGAGCTGGAGCAGCAGCCGGGCAAGCTGTGCCGCGTGGCAGCCAGCGGCAACCATCCGTCGGACTACCTGCAGCTGCCCTCGGTGTGCACCTGCCCCTACTTCGGCGACCGTCCGCTGCCGAGCTGCGTGAAGACCGCCGAGGTAAAGATCATTTCGTCCGCCTTCAAGGTGACCACCACGACGACGACCGCGGTGAGTAGCTCGCCCAGCGAGATGGAGCTGCTCCTCTGCAGCGGCAGCAGCAACAACAAGGGCGCCCTCACTACCAGTCTTAGCGTGGGCGTGGGGGTCGTTGGGGGCGGGGGCGCGGGCGCTGGTCCGACTGCCTCCGCGAATACATTGTCGCCGCATTCGGCTCAGCCGCAGGGCAGCTGCCTGACGGTGCAGAGCGATGGCAGGGGCACGCCCTGTCCGGGACGACGCAAGCTGAGCATATCGAAGACCGCCTCGGTGGTCACCTGGGATGCCGGTCGGCATCGCCGGCGCGGCAGCAGCTTTGGCGGCGTGCGCACCTCGCTGCTGCTGACGCCCACCAAGACGGCGTCCAGCACAGCGGCGTCCACGATGACGCCTCTGCGCCGCTCGGCGACGCTGCGCAGCCATCAGAACATGAACTACCAGGGCACCGGCACAGGTCCAGGTCCTGTCCCAGGCGAGGGTGGCAAGTCGAGGACGCCGCAGTCGTCGCCGTGTCTGCTGCAGCGGCAGCAAACGGTGCGTTCGCATCACTCGCGCAACTCCAGCGTCATCTCGAGGAACTCGTCGCGTCACGGCCGCATTATACGGCTGGAGCAGAAGGCCACCAAGGTGCTGGGCGTGGTCTTCTTTACCTTTGTGATACTCTGGTCGCCGTTCTTCGTGCTCAACCTGCTGCCCACAGTGTGCGCGGAGTGCGAGGAGCGCATCGGCCATTGGGTAATCGATGTGGTCACCTGGCTGGGCTACGCCAGCTCCATGGTCAATCCCATATTCTACACCATATTCAACAAGGTATTCAGGCAGGCCTTCAAGAAGGTCCTGCTCTGCCGCTACTCCAGCTCGAGCGCCTGGCGGCCCAGCAGATAGCAGACGCCCGTCAAGCCCGGCAAGCTCAAGTCAAAGGCAAATCCGCTGCAGAATCTGAAGCCGCCGCCCATCAAATGCGCCAGCGTTGACTTTCAGGATGCCAGGACACACACTTCCGGTCTCCTCAAGGCACATTCCAATAGCGGATCAACGGCCAACCTATAAGCGCTCAACTCACCTTCAACTGAATCTGTTGTTTAAGTTAGATGAGCCTGTGGCGAATCGGACAACCTCGCCCTTAACCACAGTGTGTGTGTGTGGGTGCATGTCCTTGTGGCTTTGCTCTCTAATTAATTTCAAATTCAATTTGCATGCCATTGAGCACATTTTGCAGGCAAACCAGCAGTAGACAACTGGTTGATAAACCAACAAAACCCCCCTCCCCCCACCAATGGATTCGTGCCTAGCTGGTCAGCTCGGAGCCAAAGCGGCTTTGTTGCCACAGGCCACAGCAGCATACAGCATATCGTTCTCTAATTGTGGTTATCAAGGTGTATTAAGTCTGTGTTCGTATACGGCTCGTATCCCGTATCCTCGTAGCGCCCACCCACCTCCTCGCCTTGGGCTGTACAATTCCATTATGGGATTATTAAACGCAGCAGAACAGATTTTCAAGTGTGCGCCGAGGGAATGCCACAGGGGAGAGGGCAAAAGCTAGGCACGCGTAGCCTCTTTAAAGAATGTGAACTTTAATGCGGCAAATTTACAGCTGACAAATACAGCAACAACAACAATATTGTGTTTGCACTATATTTGCACAATTAAATATCACAAATAACTCGCTTTTATTTAAAAACTAATCGCTTGCAAGGAAATCTAAATGCGTAGAGTAAAATTCGATTTTAAAACAACAGTTTTTATTAATTCCTTTGCTGCAGATTTTTGCATTGCATCCACTCGAAATCGGGAGGAGTGCCGTAAGGTGCTGATTGAGTTTTTCTGTTCATTTTATATTCAACAAAATATTTATATTCATTTTATATTGGCTGGAGCTAAATTTATGCACAAAAAGCTTTTAAAAACCGTAAATTAATGCGATAAAATATTTGCGGATTTTGTTGGTTTTGCCATAAATTTGATTAAACAAATTTGCAAATGATTAAATGCTGAGCTTTCGTTTATTTGTTTATTTGGCTATTTTCGCAATTATGCGTTTAATTTATGGCAATTTTCAGGCCGCAATCGCGAGAAACATGCCAAAAAGTCCATTCAAGCGACCAGCACGTACGCCGAGTCTATGAAAAATTGTTGTTGTTGGTATTGAACAGATTGCTATTTTTATTTGAAAAGTTGATTCATTTGGTTTTATTTCTGTGGCAAAATGAAAAATTTACAGCTGGTCACGTAAAAGCGCCTTTCAGTTGGAGGACGGAAGACGAGAAACAGCTGCTTGAAGCCCATCAAACAAGAGCAAAAAAGCAAAAGCAAAAGCAAAAGGCAACAACAATACGAAGTGCCATAATGAAAGCTATTTGGCTCAAAAGTTTCACTGCGGGCCAAGTTTAAAGCGTAATTTTGTGATGTGGCAACAAAGTAAGCGACAAATTCGCAGCATTCCAGCAAATGGCAATGGGAAAGAGGGAGCGGGGTGGAGGCGCACAGAGCAGGTAATGGTGCCATTAGTAGCACCTACTCCAAGAGCTGCTGATGCCACTCACGAGCCTGAACATTTTTAGTGCTTTTTGTACTCTCTTTCCAATTAGAAAAGAGGTATATAGGTTTTAGGTTTTGTCAGAACAAATTTGTTGGCCATGACGCGCACAAAATTTTGCAATCACACTTCTAAAGAGTATTGAGTCGTCTAGAATTCATGATTGTTATATTTTCCGCCTAGGGTGAGCTGACAAGTTTTTTTTTAGGACTGGCAACGGCGGGCCGCGACTCTTGACGCAATTTATGGGCGGCGGAAATATTTTCGTCCACTTCATTGGCAGCAAGCTGGGTGGCCGGGTCGATGATAGGCTGCTTCTAAGTGTCGCACTTCGTTGGAACTTCATTGAACTTTAATAGCCCTGGCCGCGGGGCAAACAAGGGCCAGCAAAAACAGCTTCAGACCCGCCAGCAGCTTCCGTTGCCGCCTGTCCCCTCCCGCACGCCCAGTGAACATATGCTACCTTCATCCGGGCATGAACGAAACATAAAATGAAAACTTTATTTCTTGAGCATAGAATGTGTAATACCCTCACTTAAAATCATTTTCAACGGCAAGAAGAGAGAATTTGCCAGCTTCGAGCAGAAAAAACCAACCAAAACAAACCAAAGAAACACACTTGAAATAAGTTTAAACGAAAACGAATTTAGACTTAATAAATGTTGACAGCAATCAAAGTAAATGAAATCAAGTAAAATTAAATGTTTTCTCGTGCTTTATTTGTGCTTATTAAAACCTGACATAGAATACTAAAATACGTAAATTAAATATAAATACAACTAAGTCAAAAGGGGGGAGCATTGTCACAAAACGCTTTTACCAATAGTTAAGCTAAATGCATTTCACAGATACATGATGTATATTTCTGTTGAAAGCTGTATTTTAATGAAAATAGCCTAATATAATTAAGTAGAAAATAGATCTGCACTAGGCACTCTGAATGTTAAACTGTTTGTTATAATCTGTTGCACATATTATTTACGCATATAGAGAAAAACACACACAATAAATCCCATGGGGCATACTAACAAAACATAGGATCTGATAAGTTTAAAAGTAGTTTAGTTAAAGAAAAATTAGCTAAATACGCTAAACCACAAAACTAAACTATTAAACCAAGCAACAAACCAAATCCAACTATTATTAAGTACTTTGAGTACTACTCAATCCAATAATAAACAAAATATTTTCCAATAGTAACAAAACATTTTCTGTGGAACAAAACTTCAGGTTTCCCTAAAAAAAAATAGAACACACTTCGAATAAATAAACGAAAAATATTTAAATTGACTAAATAAAAAACAAAATAATTAATTTTAAACATTCAAAAACCTCGTAAGAAATGACAACCACAAGTATTAGAACCCAACAGGATTAGAACCCACATATCTCTGCGCGTTGATGTTGCTTATAAAGTGTATATAATACTACCGATATAAATATATTAGAAATTAGTGTATGGAAATTAGTTATTCCCCCAACCAAGTCAAAGACACTGCAGCATTATATAAATATGGAAATATGTCTAACATATACTAGCGTTAATGTTTTATGCTTAACTAAATGTAAACAGTTCCGTTATACGTGTGTTTTAAAGAATCGTTTTGATTTCTATTAAATGTGCATTCAATCGCAAAGCTGACTTGTTTTATTTATGGGTTGTAAACGTATAATGTTTTTTATAAGGCAAGCAACAACTCTAACGATGGTCGATGGTCAACTTCTCGCATCAGTCTTAAAGGAACGGATATATTGAATACAGGTCGAAAGACTCTCTCTGACAATTTGCTTGTTGTTGTCGCTTATTCAAAACATACGCATTCAAATATGCATTGATTGCCATTTTGCAATTCGCAGTCAACACAAATAAAACTGCACTCCAATCGTATAATCGAGCGCAAAGTGCTGCTAATGGCTCTGATGGGGAGACCCCCGCTCCACACCCGCCCCGGGTTCGCAATCCATTGCTCGCCATTGCCATGCCATTGCCTCGCGCCCATTTAAATTTCCAGTCAATTAAACAACAATCGCGAATGTCAACGAAAGCTTTGTTTAGCCCACAGAACGACCTGAATGGAAATATAAATATAAATATTAAACAATAAACAAACAACCGGCAATATGCGTTATTGCAATGCAGAGCCAATAACTGCGAATATTGTAAATTTGTTTCTGCGAATAAAAGCAAATATACAATATATAGCTTTCAGGTAATGCTTTTTAGAACACGTCCATTACAATGGATTTTGTATTAAACAGCTTAATTCACTAGTCTTTCGGACGAAAAATCCAAGCCATTGGCTTGGAGGATCCTCGTATCCTTTGCAGAATGCGCCAGAATATGATTAACAAATATGTATCCCTTTTTTCAGGTGCCCAACCCCCTTTCAGTTTCTCTATAATTTCTATTTCTTTTTGTTTTCTTTTTCGTAAAAATTTATTATATTTTTTTAAACTGGTTTTCTGTTACCTAAAGTGGCAACTTGATGTAGTTTTACATCTACGGAAAATTTATGTTTTACATTTAGGAATCTTACACATCGCCGGCCAAAAATTATTAC
>SCDT01002597.1:0-18220 GCA_004143765.1 Drosophila melanica | reverse complement strand
AGGGCACTCGATCCCGTGGAGCAGTTGTTGTTCACATTGTAGACGGGAATGCCCGTCATGCCCACTTCGTAGACCGCCCGCTGTCCAGAAGTGGAGTCCCCGTACACGTAGCCCACGACAGCCTGCTGGACAGCCGAGTATTGGAGATTGGCATCCTGGAGTGCTTTGGTGACCGCCTCCTTGGCAAAGTCCGGATAGCAGACGTCAGCACGGCGACCGGGCTTTTCGAACTAAAAATAAAAAGACGTTTTACGGAAATTTCAAAGGTCGCTTTGGCTAGTCGTACCTTGGTCATGCCCACGCCGATAACGTAAACCTTTGTCTTGGTCATGTTGCAGTACTGTTGTGGTCGGCGTCCAATATGCGAGTGTTGATTGGATCCCACAGCACGGCGCGAGCTCACCTCTTTGGCTAGTGAGTCAGTTCAATGGACATGATCACAAACTTCGAATCAGTTCAATTGCAGTATTCTTTGTTTCGAACCAGTTTCTTTCTGAGTTCTGCAAGATCACTTTTGTAGGATATGTTTATATTTATTTATTTAAAGTATTTGGTCAATACCATTTGTGATTGTGACTAACGATTTTATTTGTTTTATTGCATTTAATGTTTTTTCTTAAAACATAGCTTGAGGTAGAGTAGCTAAGCCTTAACTCATTTTAAAAAGTATATATGCCTAACAACAGTTAGTATTTAAATTATAAAGTTACTTTATATAAAAAAATTAATTTATATATAAATGGGGCAGTTAATTTAAAATGAGACACTGCTTAACCAATTCATATCGATATGCTTATCGATAGTTACTAAGCTCTCTAGATTCACTTGTTTTGCGAGTTTAACAAGTAAACTTTAGTACTTGTTTTTAGCCGAGTTGTAGCGGTTGCGCTTATTTCCGTTAATCAAAAACAAAATTAAACTTAGCCACAAAATGACAAAAACAAGAGTGTATGTTGTTGGTGTGGGCATGACCAAGGTAAATATAAATACGTAATAGCAAATACATACATCCATATGGATGTTCATATCAAGTGGCAGTTGCTACAAAGAAAAAGCTAAGCTGCCTGCCACAAAGAGTTGCGCTCATTGCGCCGCCCCAAACAAACAGCAATTATCTCATTCGGACTTTGAACCACAGTGCACTTCGGTCACTGGAGAAATCGATTTCAAAATCTTGTTGCTGCGCAATCTAAATCTCCGGCGTAAGGCATTATCTGAAGTAAACCGATTAGCCGCTATTCTTTAAGTAAACACATTAGCATTTGGAATTAATGCGATTTAATCTTTTTATAGTTCGAAAAACCTGGTCGCCGCACTGACGTCTGCTATCCAGACTTTGCCAAGGAGGCGGTCACCAAGGCACTCCAGGATGCCAAGCTCCAATACACGGATGTCCAACAGGCTGTCGTGGGCTACGTGTACGGCGACTCCACTTCTGGACAGCGGGCGGTCTACGAAGTGGGCATGACGGGCATTCCCGTCTACAATGTGAACAACAACTGCTCCACGGGATCGAGTGCCCTNGACTCCACTTCTGGACAGCGGGCGGTCTACGAAGTGGGCATGACGGGCATTCCCGTCTACAATGTGAACAACAACTGCTCCACGGGATCGAGTGCCCTATATCTGGGCAAGCAGATCATCGAGTCGGGCAATGCGGATTGCGTGCTGGCCCTGGGCTTCGAGAAGATGGAACGTGGTTCCTTGGCAGCAAAGGTACGATATGTAAAATTTAATAGATCTTCCTAATCTTTTCCTTTAATTTACAGTACTTTGATCGTGCCAATCCCATGGAGCGTCACATTACAGAGATGGGCGAGCTGACGGAAATCGGTGCGGGGCCCATGGCTGCACAGATCTTCGGCAACGCCGGCAAAGAGCANAATCCCATGGAGCGTCACATTACAGAGATGGGCGAGCTGACGGAAATCGGTGCGGGGCCCATGGCTGCACAGATCTTCGGCAACGCCGGCAAAGAGCACATGAAGAAGTACGGCACAAAGCCGGAGCACTTCGGAAAGATTGCCTGGAAGAACCACAAGCACTCGGTCAACAATCCGTAAGTGCATTTCTTATCTCTTTAAATATGGCAATTAGAAATATACTGCATGAACTAATCTTATCTCTTTTTGTGCCCAGCTACTCACAGTTCCGCGATGAATACACCTTGGAGCAGATTATGAAGTCACCGCAGGTGGTCGAGGGCGTGCTGACCAAGCTGCAGTGCTGCCCCACCTCGGATGGCTCTGGAGCTGCTATTCTGGCCTCCGAACAGTTCGTGCGTCGCCATGGTCTGGAGAAGCAGGCCGTGGAGATTGTGGGCATGGAAATGGCTAGTGATCCGGAGTCGACTTTCGCCGACAAGAGCCTCATGAAGATTGCAGGCTACGACATGACCCGCCTGGCTACCCAGCGCCTGTTCGCCAAGAGCGGCTACAAGCCGCAGGATGTGCAGGTCGTGGAACTGCACGACTGCTTCTCGGCCAACGAGCTGGTCACATATGAGGCCCTGGGTCTCTGTGGCGAGGGCAANTACAAGCCGCAGGATGTGCAGGTCGTGGAACTGCACGACTGCTTCTCGGCCAACGAGCTGGTCACATATGAGGCCCTGGGTCTCTGTGGCGAGGGCAAGGCCGGCGAGTTCATCGATCGTGGCGATAATACGTACGGCGGTAAATTTGTGGTCAATCCAAGTGGCGGACTCATCTCCAAGGGTCATCCGCTGGGCGCCACCGGCTTGGCTCAGTGCGCCGAGCTGTGCTGGCAGCTGCGTGGNTTTGTGGTCAATCCAAGTGGCGGACTCATCTCCAAGGGTCATCCGCTGGGCGCCACCGGCTTGGCTCAGTGCGCCGAGCTGTGCTGGCAGCTGCGTGGGCTGGCCGAGAAGCGTCAGGTACCCAATGTGAAGTTGGCGCTGCAGCACAATCTGGGTCTGGGTGGTGCCGTTGTGGTGGGTCTCTATCGATTGGGCTTCCCGTCGAGCGTGAAGCACAATTTGACTGGTGCCGCAAAGGCGGCCACCAGTGAGGAGGGCTTCAAGGTGTCGCCGTTGCTGAAGCTGCTCGAGCAGGCCATGCAGGAAGACCAGGACAAACTGATTGAAAAGGTGCGCGCTGTGTACGGCTTCAAGGTGAACAACGGACCCCAGGGACAGACGGGCTTTTGGGTGATCGACGCCAAGCAGGGCAAGGGCAAGGTCATCTTCAATGGCACGCGTAAGTCTTCCAAAAATCAAAAAGTGATTAGTCATGACTACATCTATCTTTTTGTTTGCAGAAAAATGTGATGTTACCTTCATTATCAGCGATGATGACGTTTTTGAGCTGCTGACGGGCAAGCTGCCGCCGCAGAAGGCCTTCTTCCAAGGAAAGATCAAGATACAGGGCAACATGGGCTTAGCCATGAAGCTGATGGACTTGCAGCGCTCGGCAGAGGGTCGCATCGCGGAGCTGCGCTCCAAACTCTAAATACTCAAGGCATTCCACTTTGGCACTTGCAACTAATTTTGGGTGGTGTTTTTCTTAAAATTTAGCTTAAATGGATCATATATATATTTTCTAATGTTGTATTATTTGTAGTTATTAAACATTTGATATTTGATATTGTAAAATGCAATTTGTTTTTTAAAATTATGCATAATTTGGATAATTAAATTATGCAGTTGCTATAGGAACTATTAGGTCAAAAATTAAGTTTTCTTTTTGTGATAGTTATATCCGTTAAGATAAAGGTAAACTGCAATCAAATCTTAAAAATATATTAAACACGCTTGAAACTTGAATTTTTGTACGATCCGAATCTTTATTGTTTCTTCAACGTGCATTGGTTTTTAAAACTACAATTATATATGTGTGATATATATATATATATGTATATATTATATATATATCATAATTATCGATATACGTGTGTGGGTTGCAAAACACTTGAAAAATGTCGTTAGGAAATACACAAAATATAGAACTTTTTTTCTTTTAACTGGGCGCCTTTTGCACTTTAGTTGACTCGTAAAAAAATACTCGTCCAATATGCGCGCATTATAATGTTAATATACAAATTTGTATATGTTTTATATAATTTATGCACTTATTAAAGTATCTCAAAGTTTGTCTATCTGCTGCCAATGTGAAGGTGTATCTTAAAGTGCCTGCGATAATAAATTAAAAAACTATATGTCTAAAAATTATTTAGCAATTTTGAGCTTAATTCTCTACATTTATCAAATATAATATAAAGGGGTGGGGGATATAGGTGAACTTAAGCCCCTTTGCTATATGTATATACAGTAAACAATATTCGGGCCAACTCGGAAAGTTTTCGCTTACGTTAAACGCTAAAACGTTGCTTTTCAGGTGGCCAAATCGAAATTTACATAAAAAAAAAACAATTCGCAACAATTTTTTTCTATAATATAGCTGCAATAATTTTGCTGGAGAAGCCTCTTTGCGGTGGCCAAGGCTCACTCGGTCGCCGTTGTTGGTGTAGGCATTGGAGGACAGCGCGCGCTCGAGCCGGTTGCCGTACTGCTGGCTGACACTGTGGCAGCTGCTGCTGCAGCTACTGTGGATGAGCTGACAGCGCTGGCGCTGGAGCTAGTGAGACTGGGCTTATTGTCCATGCTGGCCATTATGGAGCCAAGCAGATCGACGGGCGTGGCCTTGGCTGCAGCTCTGCTGCCGGCAATGACGATCTTGTGTGCGGGCAAATTCAACGTTTTGTAGGTTGTGGTGGTGGTGCTGCTGCTCGTTGTTTTCTGGCCGCTGGGTCTTCTGGTTATGGTTATTGTTCTAGTTGTTGTTGCTGCTGCCGATGCTGTTGCTGGTGGTGGCGGCGGAGGCGGCGGTGGCAATGGCATTGTTGGCAATGGCGGCGTCAGCACCACAGCAGATAGGCGACCCACCAGCGGTGTCAGCGATGCGGCGGGCAGCACAACTTTAACAACTTGCGGCGTTGCCGCAGGCAATGGCGGTTGCGGCGCCAGGCGCATAATGGGCACAGTGGGCGGCATGAGTGTGGGCGTGGCTGTGGGTGTGGATGTGGGTAAGGGAGTTGTAGCTATTGGAGTCGGAGTAACAGTAGCTGCTGGCGCTGGCGCTGGTATATCCAAGGAAACTACTTCCTCACAGAGCTCAGTTACCTCCTCCTCGTGATCCACCACCAGCTGTGGCGTGCTCTCCACAATCAACTCGCTGGCCACATCCTCAATGGGATCAGGCGCAATGACTGTGGCCGGGCCGCAGGATGGTTCCGTTTTGCTGGCGCTCAACGTTGTCGGCTCATCGGACACCATTTTGAGTTGTATTTTGATTTCGGGCTCCTTTTGATTCAAACTGTTAACGTACGCTTCGCGATGCAA
Organism: Drosophila melanica; assembly: GCA_004143765.1. Classification (NCBI taxonomy): domain Eukaryota; kingdom Metazoa; phylum Arthropoda; class Insecta; order Diptera; family Drosophilidae; genus Drosophila; species Drosophila melanica. The sequence continues at coordinate 12,864 of SCDT01002597.1, read as the reverse complement.
GAAGGGCGTCTGAGGCACTAGGGGCAGCGGCAGCGGGGGCGCTGAAGTTGGAGCAGGAGCTGGAGCTGGAGCAGGAGACGGAACCACACTAGGCACTGTAGATACGACAGCTTCGTTGGCGGACAGCCGTGGCATTTTTGCTGGCGAAGCTGTGGGCGTTGGCGTCTCCGTTTTATGATCTTTTTTGCTGCGCTCCCTTTCCTTATCCTTATCCTTATCTTTGTCTTTGTCTTTATCACGATTGGACTTGTCGCGGTCCTTGCTGCACGGCTTACGCTCCTTGTCGAGCGTTGTGGCCGCCGCTTTGGTCAGCTTGTACTTGTGCTCCAACACCATTTTGCGCATGTCTATCTTGGAGTCGTCCTTGTTTAATTTCTTTTTAGGCGTGCTGCTGCCGCTGCTGCTGTTATTGTTGGCATTGGCGCTGTCGCTTTTGGGCGTGGGCGATGCACTGGCCGAGGACGCATGATCGTCCTGGCTGCTTTCGCTGGAGCGCCGTTCCTTGCCGTCCAGGTCAATGAGCTTGCGCTTGGCCTTGCCGTCGTGTGTGCGCTTCGAGGGCGTCTTCTTACCGGGCTCATCATGACCAATGGGATTAGGCAATATAGTTTGCTTCTCCTTGTAGTGGGGCGTCTCAGCCAGCACAGGATTGTTCTGCTCGTTGATTACCTCCTGGCCGGGATAATACTGGCGCAAGCGCAGATGCCAAGCTACAACATATTTGTACATCAAAATGAATTGCCAAGTTCCAAGTTGCGATGGCTTCACCTACCTATGCTTGTCACAGCCGTCACCGTGCGGAACTGGTGTATGATGTTGCGCGGCAGAAAGTAGATATCGTTGTCGCACAGCTGGATCCGGGCATAGCGAATGCCGTCGCGTCGCAGCTGGTTCAGTTTGGCGTCCTCGATCCACTGGACGCACTGTGAGATAGGCGGCTCGTGGAGATCCAGCTGCAGCATCTCCACCAGCGTATTAAAGTCCTGAGCGGCAAAGGCAACCACATCCTTGGTGATGCGATTCTGGGTATAGGATTGTCCACAATGCACCGCCTTGAGAATGCCTGCAAAGATGAACGGTATAAGTTAAGCAGTTTTAAGGCAAATTATCTAAAATAGCGGGAAAATATTGAAAATGTATCAGGATTTAGATAATTAGAGGATAGAACAAGGCATGCATTAAAAAGCATTTGAGATGAGACATGGTCGTATAGAGCTCACCAACTGCGGCGGTGGTGATACGTTCGTGTCCATGGCCCACATGATCCGCGTGCGCCTTGGTGCGATCCTCAATCATGGTCTCGCGCGCCTCCGACAGCCGTGGCAGATACTGCAAGTTGCGCAGCTCATTGATGCGAGTGCTGCAAGATTCAATTGTACAATTTTAATAATACATTTTGTTAGTTCGTTTCAATTAATATTAATTGTTTAATAGTTGAATTAAAAATAATAAGAATTAAGATATTTTTGAGTCTTGCACTTACCGCTGTCGCTTTAGTGGCGTTTTACTGTTCAGCTCTGCCGTGGGCACCAGCTGCTCGCCAGCGCGTATCCACAGAATGGGTCCATCGTTTGACTGGCGCGGATCCGTTTGTAGTATGGAATTGACACCCCAGGGCATTGTCTAAAGGGATTCACAATTAATTGGGTGTACAATGGAATTGTTTAATAACGCCTTGCCTTGCACAAAAAAGGATTCTGTTTGATGCGTCCCAGCAGATCTGGAAAGTAGCCGCCCACCTCCTCGTGCACCTTGCCCACAAGACTAATCTGATGCAGCGGTCCGTAGCGAAACGTGCCCTGGCAATAATTTCGCACCACCTGCAGAGAATAGGTTTATTAGTTGTAGATCTCATTGTTCTCAGTTGAATGGGAAACGCACCTGTTCATTGTACTGGGCCATTGTGCACGTCTCTATGTCCGAGTTGCGCCCGAGCACACCCGCCTTAACCGTCAGCGTCGAGTAGTTCTCGGCCATGTGCTCCAGCAGATCGGGTATATAGCGGGCGGCATCGTGGACAATGCCCATCACATGGTGCGCATAGCCCTCTTCATCTTCGGCAAAACATACGCTAAAGAACTCATCCACCAGCTGATCCATTTCATCCGGCGCCAGAGCGTCGATTTCGTGCTGATAAAGATGCACCACAGACGCGCCGCCATTGGGATACTGTTCGACTTGGAAGTACTGACCGTATTTGAGATGTTCTAGGCCAGCGGGCGCTTTGCGATTAGCCGCCGGCGCTGGCCAGGCACTTGCAGCTGGCGGATGCTGAACACATTGAACACCAACGCTGCTGCGTCGAATCTTGGAGCGTTTATAACATTTGGAGCAGTCGCGCGACGATGATGATGAAAGGGATGAGGAATGTCGCGACGACGACGACGAGGAGGAGGATGACGTCTTATGATGACTGCTCGATGAATTACTGGTGGAGGAGGATGAGGATTTGCGCGCACTGCAACTGGAAGAGGAATGATGACTGGCGCTGCTGTTGCTCCCGCTGCTGTTGGTTTTTGGCGCCGGCGAAGGCATCAGCACGGATGACGAATTGCTACTGCTGTTATTCTCCTTGAGCTTGCCGGCATCTGCTGCACCGAAGCTCAACTGTCGCGTGACCTCGTCGCGGGTCTTCATCGATTTGATGGCATCGCCGTTGAGCAAAGGCTTCGATTCGTTTGGTTCCTTTTTGATTTCAGCTTCAGTTTTAATGTCTTTATTGTGGTGGTTAAGTACCGTTAATGTTCCAGAGTCCTTTTGGGGTTCCTCCATTTTGATTTGCTGCCCGAGCGCCGTCACCACGTTCAACTCTTTTTCCCGCTCCCGCTCCTTCTCCTTCTCCTCCTTGATAACAATCAGTTTGCTGGAGCTGTTGTTGCTGCTGCTGCGACTGCTGTCAGAGCTGCGCCGGCGATCCGAATGCGAGTTCGATGAGCAACTCGACGATGACGATGGTATCTGTTGGTAATCATTGTCATTATAATTTATGCGTTTTGTTGACTAATGGTAATCCAAAACAGTTTAGTTCCGCCTGAGTAACTAGCTTTTGAGTACACATTTGAGCATTTTAAATACAAAAACCAACTTTATTATTTATCTTCGCTACTTCATATATTAATTACTCATTGATTTTATTTTATTATATATTGTTATTTTTGCAAACTGCATTACTATAAATGCAAACAAAACTCTATCAGAAAACCTGCCACTATATTTATACTATATAATTTTACTCGGGTATATTGACACTGAAAGGCTATCTACAACTACTACGAGTTTGATTCACTATTCTTATTTCATTGATCAGTAAATGATCAAACACCGATTACACTAACGTGGGATTCGAACCGGGTTCCTTGTAAATTATTCTTCGTTATTTTTATATATTATAGAACGCATTTAGTCTGCTAATCAGAAATCAAAACAAAGCAAAATTGTTGTATTTTTTGTTTTGCTAACTTTTCTGTTCGAATGGATTTACAGTTAGTTAGTTCGTTTGACAACGCTCGGCTGTTCGCTGTGCACTTCACTCACCTTCTCCCGCTCCCGCTCCCTTTCCCGTTCCCGTTCTCTATCGCGATCGCTTCTGTGTTGCTTTTTGTCTTTGCTACGCGAGGTATTCGAGGAGGAGGAACTGGAACTCGATTTGTAGTCGCTGCTGTGTCGATTTGCATAGGATTTGCTGTTGTTGTTGCTGCTGCTGCTGCTCTTGAGGCAGCTGCTTTCGCGATCCTTGCTGCTGCTGCTGTTGTGGTTGCTGTGGCGCTTATCTTCATCACGTTCGCGCTCTTTATCTTTTTTCTTCTTCTTGTGATTGCGCTCTGCTAAAAAAGACAGAAAAGTGAAACAGAAACAAATAAAATGGGGGGAGCAGGGGCAAGGGTTGTGTAAAAGCTCTTGGCATCTCTGCCTACCCGCTTTGTTGCTGTCCGTTTCGGTTGCTGTTGCTGTCGCTGCCGCCGTCGCCGTCACCGTCGCTGCTTCCGTCATTTTGACACAATTCGCTGCTGTTTTGCTTGTTGTTGTGGTTGTTGTGGTATTTGCATTGCCATCGCCTGACATCTGCTCTTTTTGTAGTTGTTTAGTTTTAGTACTGCTGTCGTTATTGTTATTGTTGTTGTTATTGTGCTCTGTGCTCAAAATTGGGGCCCTTTCTTCGATGTTGTTGTTTGCCATTGTCGATGACGCTCCAGCAACTACTGCGTCGCTTATCTTTGTCTGTGTGGGTATGTGTGTGTTTGTGTGTAACGGATAAGAAAAGGAATTAGGCGCAAAAAATTGGGCGGCAAATTGCGATAGATGACGTCGTTAAACTTACCGCTGGCACGGCCAGTGATGTGGCGGGGGTCTCTACGGTGCGGGCGGTGTCCTGGCACATGGTGGGTAGCGGCAAAATGTTATTTTCGCCATCAAAGCCGCATTCGCCGTCGCCGCCGCCGCCGCCGCCTTCCAATGTGTTTTCCATACTGTTTGTACTAGTGGGTGTTTGTGTTTGTGTATGCGTGCGTGCGTGTGTGTGTGAGTTAGTGTGAATATCGATTTGCAAGTCGCTTGCCGTCTACGTGACGCTACTCAGGAAGATATCTTCAACTCACGCGCAATTAGTTGCTGTTGCTTGCCACTCACATGCACTTGCATTGGTATTGGTGAACGGGTGCTTGCGCGTAATTTAATGCTGCTCGCTTTTTAATAACAATTTCGCGTTTTCGTTCTAGAACGAGCCGTCGTCGTGCGTCGTGCATTCATTGTTTGCCTTGCCGATAATTTAGGGTTGTCGCGCATTCGCTGGCCATGCATCAATGGGCTCGTCGCGTGCAATTTGCAGATCTGTAACGATGTATCGATAATTGGGTAAAGCAATAGTTATTGTTAGCAACATCGGATGCATCGCCAAGCGCGTATTATTAAATTGCTATTTGCATTTGCAAATTCTATATTATTCATTATTCTAATGAACATATGAATTTATTTTTATTTTTTTTAGCATAATTTGCATAACATCTATGCTACTTGATAGCCGATAAGCCACCAAATTATCGATAACATAAGCATTCGGTGAACTACAGTTGAATTAAACGAGCACCCCGATCGCAATTTGCAACAAAAATAAATGAAATGAAATATTTGATTTGTGTTGTGTAGAAAAAATATATTAACCAGAAAGATTTAACTTTATTGGGGGGAAATTCAACGTTAATTTGTATGTTGACTGCAATTCCAGTTTTTACTGTTCTTATGTTCCACCTTCACGAAACAACGGACAGAAATTGGATACACTGTCGCTAAGACCGCGCGTTCAATTCTTCAGTCAGTCTTAATGAGCTTTGGCCGGTTCTGGACTTCTGGACTTGTATCCAGATTCAATGCCATCTACTGTGGCCTTAAGGAGCGGTAGATTTGTTGGATTTTCTAGAATTTCATCCCTTTTCACATGCAGCATGTCAATCTCTGTAAGGGCTACATTTGGCTCCTGCAAGGATCAACAGAAAAAAAGACCCAGAATAAGGAAGAGCTAATTAAGAGTGCGTGTACAAGATTTACCTTTTCCATGGCTGCTTCGGAGACCTGCAAGTGATATTTATCATTGCAGAAGCGCGTCAACAATGCAATGCCCTGCTCACGATTCTTGGCGTACTTGGTCTCCCAAGCATCCAGCAGGCGGTTGTAGTAGCGCGCATTCTCAAAGTAAGGAAGAAAAACATGTGTGCCCGGTGTAGGAAAGACACGCTCCAATGGCTTACATCGTGCCAGCTCATCTTCGGCAACGATCAGACAACGCACATCGTCTGGTAGTAAATTGTCTAATATGGTGTCGACATATTCCTCACGAAACTCAATGGCACGACTTGTATAATGATTGTGCTTGCGCACCTCTTCTGCGGTTAGACACGTTGTGAATATGCGCTTGTCATGGATCAGCGGGCCCTGCATCTGAAGCTCGTCGAGTATCTCCTGCTGCTGGCGATCGTTCAACTTGGGCGGCACCTGATACAGCGCCGTATTGAGAACGGCCTGTATCAGCGGACCCTTTACGTGTAAATCGAGCGGCAGTTCCGAATGCAGCGATGGCGAGATATTGATCTCGAGCAGCCACGGCACCAGGTTCTCGTCGAGCAGCACATCGAACCCAAACAGTTCATAACAATTGTAACGGAAATTGACATTTTGACGGTACATTCGATTTAGGCCAGATTCACCGCTGACAATGCCCCTAATGACCAAATTGCGCAACGTTGCCCAAAGTCGCTTCGTGTTTACACCACGATTTTCCAGGCAGGACCACAGGGATTGAAGCGTCCACTTGTGACCCTGACAGGCATTGAAATCCTCATTTTTTGCATAGTTTTGCGAAAATTTGTTAATGCTATAGTTGGTCAGGTGCATGCAACGCTCATCCAGATTGCCCAGCTCTGAGCTGTATTTGACCGAGGCAAATCGCGCTAGCCCATCCTTGAACATATAGATGCGAAGCGGATTTATAGAGGTCAGAACCACATATAGCCGCATATCAAACTTATTATCGTTAATAAGCAGCGGACGTTCAATATACTTTTGCACAACCAATGGACGATCCTTCGGAAACTGGCTCCACTTGTTCACAATACGTATGCCGGTGCCGCGTGCACTGGCTGGTGGCTTAACAATCCACTTGGTCAGCTTGGAGGCATTCCTCGGCCACACCTGACGCAGACGCTCCAAATCGTCAGGCATTATATACGACCTGCATATGAATATGTGGCATAAATTGAAGTTCAAGGATTTTTTTTTTTACATATGTTTACTACTCACTTTTGCATTATACCGAATTCCTTTTTGCCGAACCTTTTCATGTTGTTAGCAATGCTCCGCCACATCGTGTCCTTACGTCCAATACGAAATGAGCCTGGCATATGGTTATACTTCTGATGTGATCGTATCGTACGAAAACCGGGACTCTTCATGTGCTTCTCCCACACAGCCATCCAATCAGTAGTATCTGTTCAAAAAATGATATATTACATACAAATAAAATTATCCTTAATTTGTTTTATCACAAACTATTAAAACTATCTTTTTACTCGATTTGATCATTTGAATTCTCTAAAATATTTATACGTTTCTATTTATATGTTAAACAGCAGTTTTCTGCACTAACTTTTAACCTATAAAAAATATTACACAATTTTATCTTTCATTTTCATTTTCAATGAATTTTTACAAAATACTAAAAAGCTTGAAAAATATCTGGCTTTTCACAAAGAACTTTGAAAAGATAAATTCTTTTCCGCTTATTATTCAACCTATGGTTTGGAATTGGACACAACCCGACAGTACCGTCAGTCATCTTATCAATTAACTTATATACTTAATATTAAGATTATAGTCTGCTCACTTTTGATAATGCGAAAGCCCGAATTGAGCACCACACGTTTCACAATCTTCGGCATAACGGGACTGAGCTTCCATTTGAGGACACGATGGAGAGCAGCAGGCATTGGCGGGCCTTTGTCAACATGCGATGTAAAATTCAAATAGGGGGGCACATTTGGGAACAAACTGGGCGACAAAATTGACTCGGGCCTAAAGTAAACAGATGCTTCAGAATCTGTCGTATTTGTTGTTGCCACCGAAGCCTTGGACGGTACTTTATCCAATTTTAAGCGAATGTGTCGGCTTTGACTGGTTTCATCATTGTCGTCATCCAGATAGAATGGTGTGCCCACATAGTCCTCATCCGAATCGGAATCATCGTAGCTAGTGATCTCATCAATAGCTGATCAAAATGTGACACATTAGCCAATAATATAATTAAATAATATTCTTTGTTATTTACCAGCGCAGGGATCATCGTCATTTTGCCGTCCTTCATGGTTGATGCTAACGCACTTGTTTAGGGATACTCCCAAATAGTTGCCCATATGCTCACCAGAGGCGATCCGCGAATTAATGCAGTGGAATGGCATCTGTGATGGCTGCGCGTAGAGCGATGCATAGAGGGATGTCTCCAGGGCTGAGGCTGCCGATTTGGTTAGACCATTTTGTGTTAGTATCTTGCTCTTCTCATCGTGCTGCTGTCCAGTTAACATGCTGCTGCCATGGAACGTATTAACAACAATTTTGCTGGCCGCCTTTATTGTTGACGCACTGGAGCTTCTCGCCAATCCACTTCTGGGTGGACTTGGGGATGCAGTGCTTATTGTGGGACGCTTGCAACTGGGGCTGTTGCCGCTGCTGTTATTCACCCCATTTTTGGAAAGAGCATCCTCGCGTGCGCGCTTTAAGAGCATCTGCTTGTTAGCATTCCAGCCAAAGCCAAACAGTACGACAGCCACAAAACACAGAACAAACGCACAAACAGGTGACGGGGAAACAGGAGAAACAGGTAACGAGTTGAAACATCAAACGAAAAAAGTGGAAACTAATTTCGGCGTGCCGAACAACAATTGCACATGCACATATAAAGTTTTTTTTTACAAGAAAAAAAACACAGATAACTTATATAAGCAACTTCATTCAAAAAATAACAATAAATAATAACAATAAATTAAATTAATCAACATCTGTTAATACAAATAGGTAAACTCAAAATTTGTTTAGTATTTAATTTTAACCAAAATCTGTAAGTATGAATAGAAACGAAAAAGTTTAGTTATCTTTTGGATGTCGCAGGGTTAATGATTGTTACATAATTAATAAGCTAAGCTAATCTCAATCTCAATCTCAAGAAGATTATTTTTTATTGAAAACTGTCAAATGGACTTTAAGGGATCAGAGATATCTACTCTTATGATGTTTAATGCATTCCCTTTACCGGGATTTCAAATCATATAAAATTACTCCTCAAAAGGATTGTTAATATTGATTAAAAAACAAAACTTTCAACAAACTACAGCTGAAGCAGAGATTACTGATCTTTGTAATCACAGAAGTTAGTCAGAGTTAAGGACAGACAAAGTTTTTTTTGTTTTATGGTTAATACGCACCTGAACTTTCTTGTACGGCTCAGACTGGAGAACACCAACAACGGGCGCTGGCACAGAGTTCAACTTGGGTGCGATGCGTGTCTGCGGTAATTTGACGGACGCTGCAGTGGCAACGGCAGCAGTTGCTGCAACATCCACTGACTTTTGTCGCCTCGGGGACGGTGGCGATTTTGGCTGTTGCGGATGCTGGTGCTGATGCGGTTGCTGTGACGGCTTAGCAACCGATTTAGCTACTGCTGTGGCAGCAGCTGCTGCTGTTGCTGCCGCCGTCGCCATCGCCCCCGTGTGGCCGCCAACGTGGCGCACCTGGGCGTAAGGGCGCGTGGGACGAGTGTGTGAATTGTAGTTGTGGGATTGATGGGACGATTGGTGTGTGGATTGATGATTGTGATGGGCTAGCTGCTTGCATGAGCTCAGCTTATCTTTATAAAGTTCAACCTCCTCTAGCCAGGACTCATGGAAATCCAATATCTCGATGCCCTTGCCACGCGACTGCGACGACGCATGATGCCGCGAGTTCTCCTTTGTGGCAGTGGCACCATTCGCTGATGTCGCATTTGGACGCATTGTCGGTGTTGTCCTTTTCTCAGTTGTAATCTGTGCCATAGAGTTTTCACAGAAAATTTTGGATAACTGCAGAAAAAATAAATAAGGAAAATTGCTATGAGGATGTATATATATATATATATATAAATATATNATATACATATATATATCTGATGAAAGAAAAAACGTTGCACGTTTGTTTGGATTATGTGATGCGCGCCGTTACTTTGTGGACGAGTGCCTGTTGCTGCTGATGCTGTTGCATGTTGTCAATGGCTGCTATTTTCGACATGGCACCGCACCAAGATCAGCGCCACACGCCCCGCCGCCGGCGTCGTCTGCTAGTCTCGTTAATTGGCGATTTTATTTAGCAGCGTATCAATGGAATCAAGATCGCTGGGCGTTGGCCAAAAGAAACACACAATAAAAAAGAAACAGCAAAGAACAAAGAACACACTTTGTGGCATTTCAAAAATACAAAGTGAAGCCCGCGTAAATTCTGTTGCTGCTCTTGTTGTTGTTGCAGCTGCTGTTTGTTGTTGCTGTCCTTGCGCAGCCGGCGTGGCGCTGCATTTTGGTCAAAATACACTCACCTTTTACATTTACACGCGTACAATAATTTTGTAAGTGAAGCAAGCTGGCAAACCGAAAATGTGTCTGCGTTTTTATTAATAAGTATACTAGATCGACATAAATTTAAAAAAATTTTTTAAACAAAAAGCCGGACATACTACATACAACAACAAGCAAAATCGGTGTAACCAGACATACAAAAATGATAAATACCAACAAATTTAAGAACACAGTAATACTGAAAATAACGTCAGGCCGTGCAACCACCACCGCTAAAAGTGTGACCAATCTAAAAGTGCTGCCAAACACATGCATGGATTTAAAGCGCGCATTTGAATTGCAGTTTTTGTATATATCTAAATGGTTCACATTATATCCTAATAAAAAACACACAATTTAACTATAAAATGCAATTAAGTTGCTTGCTTGCGTCAAATTGATGAGCAATATTCTGTTTTTTTTTTATGTACAAGCACATAAATCAAGCCCAAGACCAAATAACTACCACTTTACCTGTCGACCCACACACAGACAAAAACCAGCACACACGCACACCCGCAGTCGACCTACATGAGTGTAACGAATGCTCAGATCAAACGCCGCTCATGTTGTTAATGTAGACATCAACATTTCAATTTATACGCTTCTTTACTGCGCTTCTCTTTCCTGCTTGCACCCTGTTCACCAAGTGAAAAGGGCATATTGGGTTTGTTAACGGGCGTCTGTAGAGCCCAGAAACTTGTGAGAATGAATAGCGAATATATATTCTTTTCCTAAATAACAATATTAACATCGTTTTCGAATTTGTATAATCTAGAATTCGCCTGTGAATGAGCATGGCTTGGTCGGTTATACTATATTCATTTTTGTTTTTTATTGATTCCGCTGTACAAAGTGATTTATCGCAGATCCTGCGGCAAAACTCTCAAAACTCAAAAGCACTGCAGCGACGACCATAAGAACCTGACTGTGCGGCGCACACACAGAGCGAAAGAGAGGCGATATGAATCTGTCGATAAGTTGCGGCGGCATTATGAGCGTTTAAACGGCACTCAAGGCACCGCCTACAAAACGTCAACACCAGGGTTCGAGTCCGATGGCAGACGGCAGACAGCGGAGACCAGGCTTGTCCAACTGCCTGGCTGATGAACTTATCTTCATCTTCAAATTGTTTAAGGTGTTCTTGTGTCTGTATGTGTGCGCGCGTGTGTGAGTGTGTCAGACATTTTGCGGACACGGCCAGATGTAGATATGGTCATGTGCCTAATCCAGAAGCTGTCGCAGCTCCCGCTTGTGTGGCCCAGAGTTAGGCTGCTTGTTTATTAAACAATATTAATTAACACATAATGCGCATATCAACAGGGCTCGAACCTTAAAAATGCAAAATAAAAAACAACTTCTTCATTTCTGTAAATTAGAATTTCATTGCGTCTTTAATATGCATGTTTACTGTTTATTAAATATTATTAGTTACCACATATTGCGCATAGTTAAAAGTATTTGAACATGGCAAGGTTCGAGCCTTGAAACCAAAAGAAAATAAAAAATTCCTCACTTCTGAAAGTTTCGGATTTCATGTCGTGTAGGCGGCGTTTGAAAGATATCAAATATCTCACATAGAATGCAATTAATTGGCACAATGCACTGGATATAATATATGTCTATACATGTTTATCCAACTAATTTGGCTCTATTCATTGGCCATCAGTTCAAGAGTTTGCAGTTCGACATGCGTGTGCTTTGGGTCCTCAATTTTCCGTCGTTTCTTTCGTGCTCTAAGCCTTTTGCTATTTTCGGCACCTTTTGGTTAACCTGAGCCGACTGAAAAGGATTCGCTCCTTTGATCCTCGCACATTGATTAGAGCTCGGCTTACACGGCTCAAGGTGTGCATAAGACGAAACTGAGCTGCCTCACTTTGCCATTATGCAATTACAAAGGGTTTCTCTACATATTATGTGTGCTTATACAATATATATATGGCTGATTGTGAGTTCGCTCCCCTGTCCCCATATGGTTTCGATCTAATCGCCTGCATTCGCTAGGGAAACAATCTCGGCTAAGATCATATCGTGGCCATTCATATGGAGTTACGCAAACAATATCCACTCGCATAACGTGTGGGTAAAGGTGTAAATTTGGGTATATCTTTTACTTAATTCCAGGCACAAAAAAGGCGCAGATGTTTGAATCAACAGTGGAGTTTACAAATATGCGGTAAAAATTCTTCAATTTTGAATTACAGAATTACAATTTCTGCCAAGAAAATTGGCTCGAGCAGAATTGAAACAATAAATTTCAAGCAATTTAAATTTTAAATAATTATTTATTTACCTAAATGGTAATGTATTTAAACTTCTCTCCGTGTATAAATTATAAATCCTAACAAAATGTAATAACAGATTATATTTTATATACAATTTTTGTTAATCAGTTATTGTTTATTTGACAAAATAAATTTTTTCAAAATAATTAAAATATTTTGTGTTGATTATATTTACCGTTGATAACTGAATTATGTAGTGCACTTTTTTATATATATATATTTTCAGAGGTATTCAATTTTTGTTAATAAAATTATTTTGCTCAAGTTAAGAAACTATTTCTTTGGTTTGTTTTGTTAACACAAATAATTGATTAAATTTTTTTTGCTTCTTGATTTTTTGCTTCTGTTTTTATTTATTCAACTTATATTCTTTTTTTTTTTTTTTTTTGATTTAAATATATTCTTTATTTGGTGTTTTAATTTGTACAAGCTGCATTAATAGCTTTTAACATAATTTT
>SCDT01002596.1:0-12248 GCA_004143765.1 Drosophila melanica | reverse complement strand
CAATAAAAATAATAATATAATGGTTTGACTTAAAAATAAATAAAAAAAACTAAAAAAGAAAACAATTAAAACCCTTTTTTTGATTTAAAAAAATTAATAATTAATAAATTATACAAATTTATATTTATTATAATATTTAATTTTTGGTGCATTTCGATCGATTAACAGGGTAACTTTTAGTCACAGCTACACGATTCCTTTTCCTTTTTTTAGTTGTTTGTATTTTAGCCTGCAGGCGATTTTTGAACTCGTTGCTTGTTGTCTGCTGTTCTCTTTCCTTTTGTGTTTGCACTCGGTGTTCGCTTCTTCCGCACGCTGTTCGCTGCTTATCTAATCAGAACAGTTGGCGTCTCGCTTCAAAAAGCTCTGCGGGCTAAATATTATTTTATGTTTTATGCTTTTGCACTTGATATTTTTTATGCATCGAGCAAATCGAATCAGAGGCGTCAATTGAATTGAATATGCCAGCGAATAGGCGTTAAAACCAAAGGCAAAAAGGCAGAAAAGCTGCAAAAAAATAAAAAAAAAGAAACCAAGGTAATGCAGGGCAGACACAAAGTGCTAGCGATTGTAAAATGGATACGTAAATGGATTAGAAATCAAGTTTTGTTTTCAACTCAAATATCATATTCAGGCCTCTTCAAACGGAAAACCCGGAAAATTATATTGAAATAAAATTTTGATTGAGCTTATAGCAGCTTGGGAACATGCATTATTGAAAAATATTTTTATTGTACACACAGTTAAAGAATGTTGGATATATTGAAGAATTCAAACCTTAGCTTGATACTATTCCATAAAAGATTATGGGATATTGATAAAACTGTTTAACCTAGCTTATTAAATAAATTTACAATTATAAATCTAAACCATTTCATCACTGCACAAAAACAAATCGTTGTCGAAAAGGGTTTTCGTTTCTTATAAAATTATATTTTGAAAATAAACGGCATGTGCGGGAGGGTGGAAGGTAAAGGGCGAGGTTGACTCCACGCCCATAAATACCACATATAAAACATAATGCAAGGCAAACGTTGACAGGTTAATGTCAAATCGTGCAGCCAAAACCCCAAAAAGCCAACAAAATGAGAGACAGCACACGGCGGAACAAAAAAGAGTGATTATTAAGTGGGCGAAAGAATGCGCGACTATAAAATACCCTGTAGGTGAAGGACTTTCTGAGATTTATTTTAGTGAATTTATAAATTAGTTTGTATGGGTGGAAAATTTATATGTTTTATTAAAAATATGCATTTTGCCTGGTTTTCATAGGCTTGTCTACATGCTCACAATTTTTCCAAGCTTCTTTGTGTCATCAACTTTCGAAACGTAAGTTTGGGCTACCCCACTGTGCACAGGGTGTAATGTAGAATAAAAAATTGTGAAACGTCAACAAAGCGGCAAAGTTGTTCATCGTCGTCGTCGTCGTCGTCGGCGCTTGGCGGGGTGGCAACTCTGAAGCTGTCAACTGACAGTTATGAGAAAAAGTAAAGCTGACGAAGACATCAGCCAGGCTAGCAGGCAGCCAGTCAGCCAGGCAGGCAGCCAGCGAACGGGGACACAAATTTGTTTAGTCTTAGTCTGGAAGCGCGACAATGCAGCTGCCTTCAACCCCCCCACCCCCCACCTTCTCCATCCAACCCCCTTTACCCTCTCTCGGCGAGCCGCATGCCATTTTGGTAATGATGGCTTAAAGGACGCCCGCTGCGACAATGTGTCTTCTTTTTTGTGTTCGCTTCTGCTCTTTATACCCTGAGCGAGGGGTATCCGAATTTTGTCTTCTGGAAGAAGACATCTGCAAACCCGATATTTTGGATGGGCTTTTGTATAAGAAACTGTTTGTTTTTATCCTCATAGCTTATCCAAATTTAGCAGTTACTTAAATTGTTTTTAGTACAAAATTTGTTTAAAATGTTTGATTATAAAACTAATTTCTTAAACTTAATTTCTGAGAACCAAATTCTACGAAGTTTTTTTGTAGAATATCTTTTTCTCGGAGTGTATAAATAGCTGCAACCTATTTGTTAGGGTATTCAATCTTCAGTACTATGAATATGTGTATGTTTTTTTTCTCTGTTCACTACGAATCCTTGGGCGAGGACGCGCCGTTAACAGAGCGTGTCCGGAGTTTGTTTTTGGGTAACTGGATGACGGGGGGTGGTGCGGCTGCGGGGCGGTGCGGGGTGTCAACCGCTAAAAGGGCGTTAAGTGTTTTATTTACCCTCAAAATATAATTTATATATTGTGACTGTGTGTGTGCGGGTGTGGATTTGTATTGTGACGCTTTTGGCTGAAGTGATTTAAATTTTAAGCACTTTTCTGCGTTTTGTTTGTTTGCTTGCCTTGGCCTCGCTTTAGCTTTTGCAGGAGGGGACTGTGAGATTTCGGCGATACTGGGCGGGGGGTTGGGGTTTGGGGTTTTGGTTAACGCGGGCGTTGATTACTTTTCTCATTTTGCAAATTGACTTGATGACATTTTCAGGGTAATTTGTACACACACACACACACACATTTACACATTTGTGCGTTGCTCATACCCCTTTCCTCTCTCCGCGCTCCCTTCCCCTGCACTCTCTTTGCGGTTTAAGTTGATATAACCAATTATTTTGTCAAATCCTTGACAAAATTTAACAAACTTTCGCTTTGCTGCCAAAAAGAAATGTGTTGAGCATTAATTTAAGCGTTACAGTTAGCTAGAGCCCACCCGTTCCCCCATTTCCCCTCCCGTAGAGTTCGCCTACACTCAGCGAAAAATAGCGAACAATCAATGTTTAAATTGCGTACATATATTTTCTTTTTAATACAGAAATTCATGCTCGACATGAACTAATTTTACTACACATGAGAACTATTTTCAGGAATGGGTTTTTAGCAAGGCTCGCGCACTAAATTATTGGCATTTTCTGCGAGTGTAGCCCGTGCCTCTTCCGCTTGACTGGCAAGTAAATTAAAATATTTTAATGAGTACAATTTATAACGCGCCAGCGGCCTACGAGTTGCTGTCACAGCTCTAAAAAAGGCGGCCTTCCCCCTTCGCCTCCGTCGCTGGCACTCTCACTGTCCTGGGTTTGTCCTTGTCCTTGTTTCGGGGCTGGCAACTTGTTGCGACAACATTTAATTATTGGCGACAGGATAATCAAGTAAACTTCCTGCCAAGAATTTCAATTTCATTTAATGGTTTAACACTTTTAACAGCCGCCACCAAAACGGGTGCGGGCTGGCAAAGCGAGGGGGCGGGGGCAATGCCTACGAGCTAAGCCTCAAGTGTCATGTTAACGGCATTAAATGTACGTTGAAAACGGGCCAAAAGCCCAAAGGCAAAGCAAAAGCGAAAGGGTTTATGGCTGATCCTTTGCAGCTTCAGCTACTTCTCTTTTGTCTGCTCCTCTGTCTCACACTCTTCCCTTATCATTCGACAATTAGTAATGAAAACAACAAACGCAAACAGCAACAACAACAATTAACATAAACATAATGCCCACAAAGACACAATTATTTGGGTCTTATGGATTTGAATAGGCTGCAAATATGTTGTAGCTACCCCAGGAGATATGTTGGGTGAGTGGGGAGGGTTATTAAAAGGATATGGGGCTAGGCTGCTTGAAGCTGGTCAAATGAACCATTTGGAATGAAACGAAAGCGCAAATTTAACATATGTCCGAAAGATAACAAATACTTATTTTCTTATAATGAACAAACAAATTATATAGTATAAGAGATTCTACATTCAACAACTACGATTGTAGGTAATCGATATTTATCGATTTTGGAAGATATGGATAACTTGATAATAAACTTAACATACGCTTAAATATGAAATAAATTTGCGATGTTGAACTGTTTATAACCTTTATAACCTAGTAACTATCGATAACTATTAATAGACACAACGTCACATATCTTTTGTCATAGCTTTGGCAATAGCTTCAGACAGTTATCGATAGCGCAAATGCGCCCAGAAGTATGCAAAGTTTTGGCTTTTAATATCGTAATCGCATATGTGGCACACATAGCCACACACCCGCATACCCACACACACATAATTACACACACACACACATACGCGCGCAGACAATGAAAGAAATCGCTCAAGGGCATTTGACAATAGCAAACTAGACACGCACACATACAAACAGGTTACTTGCTGGCCTTTGTTAAGCACACTCACCAACACACACACACACACACACAGACACACACATACACACACACATTGGATGACCGCAGCGAGGTAAGCGTCTGCATCGCATTTGGCTCTGAGAATGTAATTAGTTGGCTCGAGGTGCTTTAATTAAAATGTATATCCTTATTGTCCTGCCCACGTTCTACCAAAAAGTGGGGGAAGGTGGGATTGTGGGGCATCGTAATTGTTCCGTGTTACAATTAATTATGTCAAATGGGCTAACGCAACAGCAGGAGTCAAGGAGGCGAAAGAGGGGAGTCAAAGGGTAGCCAAAGGGAAGCGACTTCTCCTCCCATCGGGAGTCGCTGCGCACTTCGAATTAGAGGAGCATATATGTATACATATAGTGTGTGTCTGTGTGTGCGGGTGTTTTTATGTGTTTGTTTGTGTGGAATATATAGAAATCAAATTCAATGTCCAACAAGCTGCATAAAAACACAATACGGCAGCAGCAGCTGCGAGAATTGAAACGAATTGAATTGGATTCAATTCGCAGCAGCAGCAGCAGTGGTAGCTGACGGGGAAGAGGGGCATGGCAGTGCAGTTGCTGCGGGCCAGTTGGGTGTTGTGGGCTTGTCAATCAATTTGCATATCGATGACCTAAACATAAAACGGCAACTACAAAAGCCGCCCCGGTTATCCCCTATTACCAGCGATTTCAATAAATAAACTTCATAACAGTGAAATCGCTCGCGGCCAACTTCACATTACTAGCGCATGTTAATACAAATGTTATCGATAAATATCCGTATACTCGTTCACGAAATGATAATTGGATTTTACATTGGATTTTTGCAATATGCGTACTGGAGGCGTGGCTACTCAATTTAATATATATATATATATATAACTTAGGACTCCGCGATCGTTACACATACTATCAATCGATAAATCGACCCAGTCTGTATTTTTGGAGGGCTGTTAAGAGCTGCAATTTGCAGAAACTTTCGCAGATGACCTTCCTCCCACAAATAACAAAAATCTAGATTATTTTTGATTATTTAAAGCTGTTGATATACTGTGGACGAGTATGGCAACGTCGGTTACACCTGAATGCAACATTCTTTCCTTTTTTAAATGGAAATTGGTGTTGTTACGGCCCAAATAATGGAGGTGAGTAACAATTACAAAACTGTAAAATGTTCATCAAAAATATGTTGTTGATTGAAACGGGCTTATAAAGGGGCAAACAAAACATATGAATAATCAAAAATAATAGTCTAAATTCTGTTTATTCGATTTGAATACATGGTTTATGTATTTTTTCCTATCTTGCATTTTGATGACCTCTTTATATCTTTGCCGGCAGTGAACTTATCATGCATTATGTAACACCTGAAATGTGACCTATCCGATTATAAGTAAATATATCGCAAATCTGGCTCACTAGATTCCTTTAATTGTATAAAGCAGTAAAAGCTATTTATTTATAAATTATGAAGATGTATATTATAAAAATAGCATGTTAAGCAGTAAATTCTTTTTTTGGGCTTTGATATAATCCTAGAAGCAAATATGAATTATTTTCTATACTTTAATTTATAAAGTTTATTTTTATGCTATCATTTGAGCTTCTATTATTTGCAGATAAAATTGAAAAACGTTTGATTTGATCGGTTTGATCTAAGATCTTTTTAGCATTTATTTTCTACTAAAAGAACTTTGCTTTGCTTTTTCGATTATTTTATAGTTGATGAAGGCTATTATTGTAGGTAAGCCTCAAAATTAAAAGATGATAAGAAAATTTAATTAACAATTCAATTATTATTTTAAATATTGCGAAAGAATTAAATCTTATCTAGAACATATACTAAAACTAACGGCACAGCTTCAACTGTTAATGTCACTTCAACATTCGTGCTAGTTCCTTGACTAATGAAATTTTCATATATTTTCAGTTTGTTGACGACGTTTATTTGGATGATTCCCAGTGGCGAAACTTGGCCAGCGGTGGCTTAGCCGACAATGTTGGCGGCCAACTGCCGACTGTCGGCAGCTTTGAGGCTGTAGCGGCCTTTTATGCTAACGCGGACAACGGAGACAGCAAGGACATCGCTTTTTGGGGAACTAACTCTTATACTCTCACCAAATACTGGGAACAGTTCGTGTTAACTGCTCATCGGCCGTAAATGTCTTTATTTCTTTATTTTTTGTAATATCAGAGATAATGATTAGATCATTAGTGTATCCTTAGTATTTTATTAAATTACTTATATACAAAAATGTATTTACATATATAATATTTAAGGGTAATAAAATAAGGAATAAATATAAAGGCAAAAAAAAAATCGCAACAAAAATAAAAAGTATTTTTCTTTTTTTTTGTTTTGGATTCGGTTTTTATATTTTTTTTATAAACAATTTTATCTAAAAATCGTCCATTTTAAGGACTTTAGCGGTCAATACAATGTTTTGATGCCGTTTGATGAAGTTCGTCCTTTATCGCACCAAGTTCTTTTAAAATCTGCAAGGATATGACCGAGTTAGAACTATTTTTCCAAAAAGGAAGCAGCAGGACCATCGACTAGCATTCAAGGATATTCAGCATTCCACCAAAAATTTTGGCTAACATTTTTGTAAGGGGTAGATCAAAAATTTGCTCAAAAACAAAAAAATCCATAACTTAGCCATCTTAAGGACTATCACGATGTTCTTTGGCCAACAGTTAGTACCGGTTCCGCCAATTCAGAATATGCAATAAAAAGTTCGAAAATCCTTCCAGGAGCAAAGAAAAAATGGAATTTTTCTATAACTCGGTCGTGTCCTTACAGAACATGGTGTTTCATATGTCCAACAGCTCGTATTGACCAAGGCCATCAACTGGCCAAAGGACTTCAAAATCGTCCTGTTAGTTTCCGAGATATCAAAGGTTTTGTGTTTTTCGCCAGTTTTCTTGCGCTCTGTGCGACTGAAAATTTTCAAGTACCCGATTCCTAGATGACCCCATAATGTTTTAATGCCGATTCATAGAGTTGGTCCTTGCGAATCTAACGTACCAAGTCCTTTGAAAATCTGCAAGGATATGGCCGAGTTAAAGCTATTTTTCCAAAAAAAGGGACATTTTAAATGGATACCAATCGAGTTTTTTTTTGTGTCAGCACAAAAGTATGCAATGCTAAAAATACTCGTGACAACTTTAACAGTATCCCCTCTGTCAATTTACAGCTGTTGATTATTATTGCTGCATGCAAAAGTATGCAGTTAAATTATTCGAATGCCAAATTAATGTCCAGCTGCTTCTGATTTCTGTTGGCCTGGTACTTTGGACAGAATTTGCGTTGAAAACTTGCAGTTCCGTGAAATGTAGTTTATAGGAAATTATAAACGTCATATCTCCGGCAAATTGAGCCCGATCGTGGAAAGTTATACCTTCTCGGAGTCGTACGAATCAGAACTATCGATTGGCATTAAAAAATTCCAATTGTAAATTTTGACCATTTTTGACAAAAATCACAATTTTTGTCAAAATTGCGAAAATTGTAAAATGAAAAATGTTGATTGGCATTCGATTTTATAGACTTGTACGAGTTTAAAGAGGTATATCTTTCCAAGATCGGACAACATATGGCTGAGATATGGCCAGTTGAAATGATAACAGCTACACGGCCTTAACTTGTTTGGCCAGGTTCAAATCTTTCAATATGTCTCGTAATTGGCCATATTACGGCGGATTTCAATAATATATATCTAAAATATTCAAAGCCTCCGGATGAAAAAATTCTAAACGTTGGTTCTTACATCACCTCCACATCCTTGGTAATCAAAGCAAGGGTATAGTCCCAGTGAACATACAGTGCCAAATCCTTGCAATAGGAATATGGTCAAATAATATGTATGCTTATTTTTAGCTGTCTCACCCATTTTCCTCATATCGGCAGACCCACGTTGTTACCTTCAAAGTATGCAGTGAAATACTGTACATTTTTAATATTTTGTCCACCTTCTGACGACTCTGTTCACCTAGTGTTTTAGCTGGAACTAGCATCAAGAATTCAGAAAACCGGCTTCACAAAAATTACCCAAAGAGAATTTTTCTTAAATTGATTTATTAATTTTCTCGTTACATCCTTATAAATACATTTATTTTGCGTATTTTTAATAAAACGTATTGATGATGCACTTATTTTTTTAAATCTTATTTTAATTTCTTACAAACTTCTCGTAAGACTCAAATATATTATTATTGTACGGTATTCTAGTACCTTTCCCTTCCAGGAGCCAATATTAAGCGCAATTTTTGTTAACAAAACCGATTATAGCTCGACCGTATCTTTTCAGATCCTTTTGTCAGTTTTGGTTGATGCTTGGATGGCTCGATAATTTTTTAATGGCAATCGAAAGAGTATGTCCTTTTTAGCCTTACGCACCCGACGAAAATCTGTAAGCATATTAATGAGCTAGGATTAATTTTTATTATTAAATAATTGAAAACTGACATTAGTTATGGCGGTATTAAATTCCTTTTTTTTTGCTTGTAGCGTACTCATGTCCCGTTTCCATCAGCTGCAGTTCCTGTAAAATTTGAAATAAAACATGTTTAAAATTCAAATTAAATAATGCATTTTTAATGAAATTTGGAATGTTCATTTGTATTTAATTATGGGAAAGGGTTTACAAATTAAATTTTCAATTGTAAATATTTATGGGGTTATTCTCCCAATATTTATAGTTGCTACTCTATTAATATTCCTTTACTCTGTGTTGCTTTGCAGTCGCATTACTCTCTAATTTGCTCTTGATTTATCAGCTTAATTATCAACATTTTATTAATTTGGTTAACTTAACTAATGTAAAAACATATTTTTATTTATTTTGGGTTTTTCAAGATTTGTATTTTTTTGTTTTGACTTTTGGTACGTTTGGCGCTTTATTTGAGTTACGTGACCCTGCGTCATTGAGCGCAAAATGTCTTGCGACATGAACATGAAACTTCTTTCCACGCACACACACACACACACACACACACACACACACACACACTCATACCCTCTCAACCGCACCCTCTCCACCTTTGCCCCTTTATAACGTATGTGTCCTTCTTGCCGTATGTCTGTCTGTCTTTGAGTCCGTCTCCCTGTCTGTTTCGTCTCTGTTTTCGACTTATTTGTTGGAGCTTGTCCAAGTGCAGCTCCTACTGGCTGCCTGACTGCCATGTCCTGGCATGTCCTGGCAGTAGGTGCTGGCTGCTCCTGTTTTTCTGGCTCTGGTGCCGGCATGTCGTCCTCGTGCGAGGAGCTTGTTAAGTTCATTAAGGTTGAATAATAACAACAGTAACTACATTTTAAAGGAGTTGTCAGTGCCTTGTGCGACGTTACGTTACGTTGCTTTACTTTACTTTACGTTACGTGCCCCGCGTCCCGTTGTCCGCTTACTTTTCAGCATTTCCCTTGCCCATTGCCCCTGCTATAGTCATGTGCTTGTCATGCCTTTTGGCTTTATGTGTGCTCGCGTGTGGGCTTTTTTGTGTGTGTGTGTGTGTGTGTGTGTGTGTGAGCAGGTGCTAGAAGACTTCATCTTGCTCATGTTTCATCTGTGTGTGTGTGTGTGTGTGTGCGTGTGCTACTCTTTTTCGGGCTTAGTCCATGTTGTTAACTGCTCTTATTACAACTTATTTTACTTATGCGCTCTGCTTGTTTGTCAAACAACAACAACAACAGAAACAACATGTATAAGGAAGAAGCAGCACAGCCCGCCACAAGGCCTTTTGTTTTGTGGCAAATGCTCCGACTTAAAGTTGCATTTACATTGAAGTCGCACACACACAAGCTCCAAGAACTCTTTTCGCCGCACACCCAACACACATTTGAGGCTTATCCCCGACTTCAGCTCACCACCCACCCCTCTCCCTCTCCCTCTCCCTCTGCCACTACCTGCTTCCGCTTGTACGCTGCGGGCGTCGCACAAACATCTTCAGTCCGTAGCCGCACACACACACACACGGACACACAGACACCCACACACAACATGTGGCGAAGGCCAACAAAAAATGTATAAAAAAAAATCGCAAAAAAATTGCAAAAAAACAGCGAAAATAATCAAGTTTCCGACAAACATCAACATGACGCCAAGATAAAAACCTTCAGGATACGCCAACGCCAACGCTGACGTCGACGCTGGCATCGCTGCCGCCGCCGACAAGATAAGACACATCAGCAGCTGAAGCGGCAGCTGTAGCTGCAGCAGGCTCTGGTCCATTTCCATTACAGTGTGTGGTTGATTTTAGATGCCCTGCAAGCAAAACAAATTATGAACTGGGGTAGCATAAGCATTTGACAGATCTTCCACAGTTATCTATGCAGTCCCAAAGATACAAATCGGGCCTAAAACAAACCGGTTCAAGCAGCATATGTACATATTATTATTAACTATAAACCAAACCATGAACAGATTTGTAAAAGAACAAAATTAATTTTAAAAATTGTTTGTAACATTTCTCATATTTTTCTCTGACCTACACAATTCACCAATCTAGGTTCGAACAGTAATTCGAACAACTCACTATTTATTTTTTTTGCTACATTTAGCTTATTACATTATTCAGATTATAGACCTAATGTATTTATATATTCCTCAATTTATTTGTAGCTCTCACCACTTTTCAATTATTTAGTGAAAATAATTTGGAATCCATACCTTTCACATTTTAAACAGTTAGCTCATATAAAGCAAATTGTACAGCAACTTACAGGGTATTTACCGGTCACGTACTCTAAGCGTACACAGCATTTTTTAGCCTTTTTTTTGGCGGTTTTTTTTTTGCACTAGATTGGCTGCTGCTCTGCTTTCGATTTAGAGCCGCCGCTCGGCGCGCTTCAAGTTTTGTGTTTGCTTTGAAAAGTATATTGGATTGGCTGCCTCCAAGAGAGCTCCTCCAGCCGTTTTTCTAGCTCTCTCTCTCTCTCTTACCCCTGCCCCTGCCCCTGCACGTGGCATTACTCTGCGTCTGCAGTTGCAGCAGTTGCTTCACTACAAGCAGAAGTCGACGTTTTGGGCCTGTGCTTTGTTTTAATTTTTCAAGCGAAACGCCAATACGAGTGAAAAACAATCACAAATGCTGAATGCTGAAAGCGAAGAGATAGAGAGAGAGAGAGAGAGAGAGAGAGAGAGGCGGAGAGCGAGAGAGAAAATAGAAAGACAGCTAGAAAGACTCTCCAGTTGGCTTGACAAAAGTAATTGCTTTCAACTTGATGGATTTTGAGATAATACACCAAAGGGATTTCTATTATCAGCTGCCGAACGGGGTGCCAGGCTTATGGTTTTTATATACATAAATCCACTTAACAACATTAGCTTTTTGGACTCTTCTTTCCGACTCTATATATATATATATTTTTGTAGCTATTCTATTTGGTTAAGCTCAAACTTTGTTGGCCCCGCCTAAAGCCATCTGCCCCTGCTTACTTTTTTCGCCCAGCTCTATCTTCTCTTTGTTTCAAAAAGTCCGGCAAATATTTTTGTTTTTTGGACAGTTGATGGAAATAGTTAAAAGTGTTGCCATTCCACCCGGCACCCTTAGCTCCCCCGCGGCCGCGAACAAAGCCACTTTGAATGTTAAACAAAATTATAACTGAATTCGTATAAAAAGGTTAGTTTCCAATATATACACACACACACACACACACGCGCGCACACATACACACTCGTTCACTCGAATCGAGGCGCTGTTTGAATTTCTGCTGAAGTTAACATTTTTATAATTCCATTAAGCGGCAGCTCGTGTGTGGGCGCCCCATGTGTGTGTGTGTGTGTGTGTATGTGTGTGTATGTGTTTGGGTGTTTGGGTGTGTGTTTGTGTGTGGGTGTGGGTATGTGCGTAACACGAAGCTGCTCATGTCGCAACTGACAACAACAACTAAGAAAGCTCTAGTCCAGAGTGTTCGACTTGTAAATATCCTGTTAAAAATATATTGTTTTTTTGAAAGATTTACAAACGTATTCCCAATTGGAAAATATGAAATGTTATTAAGTCCTGGTGTTTTTTAAAAACATAGCATAATATATAATAATATATAATATTATATTTTTTAAATATAATAAAAACAAACAATGTTTTCAGCTGCTGCTG
>SCDT01002594.1:6208-29447 GCA_004143765.1 Drosophila melanica | reverse complement strand
TATATAATTTATATACAAATTTAATTTTTTATTTCTTTTCTAAATACATAGTATTTTTAAGAGTCTCTCAGAATACTTTAAAATATTTTTAATATTCTCTTTGAATTTTAAAAATTTGACGCTTCTTTTCATGCCGTACGTTTCTGCCTGTGAGCCTAAAAAGGTCTAATGTGAATGCTGACCAAAATAAACAAAAAGTATTTTTATTTTTACCTTTTGTTTAATCAATAATTTAATGTTGTTTTTGACACCACACCCGAGCACATATAACCTTTGCAATTGCATTTGGGCAGCTGAAAAAATATTTTTGCATTGTTTACTATTGAAATAAACGCGCCTGAAAATTAGCGCAAAACTTGATAAAGCTAAGAGCTAAACAAAAAAAAGGAATACATAAAACAAAAAAACCGACATATTGAAACGTTTCAAAGTCATAATTATTAGCTTTGCCTTTTATGGCCTGCGCATAGCTATATTAAATGCTCAAAAGCAAAAATCCGAAAAACAAAACAACAAAAAATTGTATACGATACAAGCAAATTCTTTATAAATCATGCGATAGCTGCGTTTTGCATAGAAAACAAATTCCAATGAACTTTGGCAGACGTCAAACCATTTGCAATTTGTTTGCATTTAGATTGGGAAACAGAAAAAAAAATAAATAAGAAATAATTTTAATGCTGACTTTTGGGTTGGTTTCGCGCATTAATTTCAGCTTCAGACAGGATACAACAGTGTTTTTTTTCTAGATAAAATGAATGACATCAGGGATTGAAGTATTTCTAGGCTAGCTTCAAGGCTTTTTTTTTGGCTGTGATTTCCTTTGCACATGAGTGGTTTTGATCTTCAATTGAGTTAATTACTACTGTGTTCCTAATTAACCATGCTGCACAGTTCAAGTAAAGTTTGTGCCTTAAGTCTTTTGTTTTGACAATGCTTTTGGTGGCATTGTTCGACATGAGTGCCTTTCATTTTTTCATCATACTTAATTAAACCATAAACACCTCAAAACACGCTACCATATTCAACATATTGCCACCCATATGACAAGAAACCCACACGACTGTTTTTTGTTGCTGTTGTTTTAGACAATGCCAATTGAAAGAGCAGCCAAAAACTGCAGCGGCTACACCTCCGCATTTGGCAGTTGGCAGTCAACACTCGAAAATGAAATCGTAGCCCAACCTAGGACAAGTTTTTGTAGTCTGATGTGGTGGGTTTACGTTTAGGTTAATCAATTTAAATTACCTTCAATTAGGCTTTTTGTTCGGTTCGGTATTGTGAAAGAGCTGCGAAACCAGAAATATGAAAACAATTTGTTGCATTGTCTCTGACTTTAACAGCCATTTAGCAACTCAATCCAAAAGCAGCTGGGCTTATATAAATATATGTTAGAAATGGAAATTACAATTTTATGGCCACTCGATGTGCCGGCGCATGCATCCAATTTGTATAGCATTACCAGCCGGCCAGAAATCCATACATATATGCATATTTATCTTTTTGCCCCGGTTGGCCGAGGCAGCCACACACAGCGCTTTGTTGGCAATTAAACATTTTATAGCTTCATTCGATATGCATGCTGGGCAGGCTATATGCCAAGACACCCGGCGAGGGGTGCGCGGGCGAGCGCGGGTGTGTGTTGTGGGTGTCGGCTCTGTTTGGGCCATAAAATGCAAATTTTGCTTTGAGTCATAAAATAATATGTAACCGAAGTTATCATAAAGCACAAGAAGTACAGAATCTGGAAATGATAGATCTGTTTCCACTTCATTTGTGATGCAAATTTGTATGGAATTAGAACTGAATTTAATGTTGTTTATTTG
This sequence comes from Drosophila melanica, assembly GCA_004143765.1. Classification (NCBI taxonomy): domain Eukaryota; kingdom Metazoa; phylum Arthropoda; class Insecta; order Diptera; family Drosophilidae; genus Drosophila; species Drosophila melanica. Next base: position 27,621 of record SCDT01002594.1, on the reverse strand, counting down.
CGATGCTAATAAAATAATACGGTGTGGTCTTTTATTTGATATTAATAGACCTGAATGCACATTTACATTATTGTTGCACAACATATTTTAAAATTTTAATTATTTATACTACAAATATATTGATAAGAAAAAAAAAAATTTCGTAGAAAATCGTATCTCTTCATTATTAAATATCTGGCTGAATGCATTTTCTTTTCTACCATAATACAATTAATGAAAGCAGCTTAAAAACTCTTTCAAAGCTATCTTCAGCTAATGCAAATAACAAAAGACTTAAGACACAAACTTGCTAAACCAAATTTGATTATTTTTTTCGATCCAATGCATTTTGCAAATGGTGAAAGCTGATATAAATTGCATAGGCAATTGTCTAAATATCAAAATGTCGTCGTACGTCACTCGTCACACACACACGAACATACGAACACACGATTTAAATGAGCAATCAAATCAGCACCCCAATGTCATTGAACCAAATAGCAACTAGCCGGGCGAAAAAAACAACTAGATAGCCAGATAGCTTAACAGCGTCCAGCATATCAAAGCCGCTTAGCAAAAAGGCACAAAAACTTATAGTTTATGGCTGCAGTCACACAAATCAGCGGCGATCGCCTTACAACTGACAACACGAAGCCGCTCAGGATTGATGACAAGTCGGCAATACCGAATGGCAATTATTAGTTTGCTGTCTAAAGCCTACCAGAGAGTGTCATAAAAACAACAGCGGCAGAAACCAGAGCCAAGTCAACAGCAAAAAATTAAAAAAAAAACACACACACACAACAAAGTAACGAAAATGTGTTTATTGACGTCATTTGATGAAATCAGCGCAAAAATAAAAACAACAAACAGCAAATGCGATGTGGAGAAAATTGCCAGGCCAGGCGAAGCCAGGCCAGTGCCCAGCTCCATCCTCATTCCTATTGCCACCCGCTGAGCCGGCGACTGAGGTTGAGGCTGTGCGAATTGTTATAATTGCAAACAATTACAATGGCTATAAAGAGCCAAGCAGACTCAGGCCTTTGTACTGCCATTGTCTTGTCCGGTTTCGGTCTCATTGAAGACAGTTTTTTTTTTTGCCAAAAAATATTCGCAATGTCTAACAGCCAACAGCAAGCGCCTATCAACTGGCCCCAAAACAAAAAAAAAAGAGTATATTAAACAACAAGCATGGCAATCCCATTAGATAGGGTCCAAGTTCGGTCAGGTCAGCTCCTGATGCTGTCGCTGATTTTTTGCATAATTACGTGCAGAATTCTCTTTTAATTCGCTTTTTGTCTTTTTTTTTTTATTTTTTTTGGCTATGCTGCCAATTACCAGCATGAAGGTCTTTGACTGCGCAATCAGCAGCAGCAACAGCAACAACTAGAAAATTTGTAACATTTTTGTCTTAGTCGGAGCTCTTCAAGTTGTTGTTATTATTATAGTTTCGGTATATTTTTTATGACTTGTTTTTCATGCTTTAATTTGTTTCGTTGTTTTTTTCTTTGCTTTTTGTTAAGCTTTTGCCACGGCGCACAATTATTTTGTTTTTGGTTGTTTTCTTACGATTTTTATATATAATTTTTATTTTTTTAAGTGCTTTGGGGGCTTTTACATTTCACGCTCTTGAGTTGATTGGCTTGCAAAACGTTTCAGTGGCAATGAAAAGATACAAATATATTTCAGTTAAATAAAAAAAAAAACTCAAAATGTAAAATACATTTTGAAACAAAATATTCTAATTCAAATAATAATATTTTTATTTCCCTAACCTATAATATTAATAGTCTTCTATTAATATTCTTAATTATTTTCTTATTATTCATTATCTTATTAAATAACGCCTTTGTTTTCACTTGCGCTTTCTGCTAGTGATTCAAGAAATCGATAAATGCTCAATAATCGGTAGCTAAACACAATGCACAACCATTTTTTCAATTAACTTGAACCGCAAAATGCAATTAACTTTTACACGATTTCTAAAAGAAAACAACAACGCACCGGCTCCAGACAGTGGACGGCGATTTTACCTGGTAACCCAGTTATTCAATGTTTTTTTAATGGCTGTTTAATTAACTGCCGCACAGCAGCTAAACATTTCGTTATGATGCAGCTCAAACATATTAATTAACTAATTAAGGAACGCAAAATCATTATTGAGCAACAGGTATTCGTTTGATAGATTTATTTTGATGCACAGGCAACTGCAACATTAATTTGTATGCTGTCAATTTAATTATTGGCATGTTAATGATTAATTAAAAATTAGGAAATAAAATAAACACAATTAATTGCATGTTGCACGAAACAACAAAATATTGTTGACTAACAGAGAACATAATTAAGATTTTGAATATAAAAAAAAAATACAGTAAGGTATAAAAAATATAATGAGTAAAAAAGTAAAATATATTTTTTACACATAAAAAATATGAATGCAGAATTATTAGAGTCAATGTCAGTAGTAAAAACGAAGTACGTAAACAATGTGCTAATTAATAGTATTTTGTGCCGTTGACTTTTAAATAAATCATATAGTATTTTACAGTTAATAAAAACTGTTGAAGTTAAAAAAAAATATATTCACAATATTTCACATTTTTAAAGGATTCCAAATGATATATCTTTGTGAATTGTAAGGATTTTATATTATTTTCCGAAAAAAGTCCCCTATTTATTTTAAATCTACTATTGAACAGCTGAAAAAAAACTTTAAGTGGCCAAAACTATTTGTTACACAAAACAGACCAAGCCCCCGCCTAATTAACATAATTATCTCTAAACTTGACCTTTGAAATAGGCAAAGCAAAAACCAATAACGCCTAAAAAGAAACAGCAAATCATGCGACTTGAATGCGTTTTTGGCGCGTTTTTAAACGCTTCAAATTCAATGCCTCGCGATTTGATAATGGGGCGCCACTCAGGCCACCATTTCTATACGGATTGCCAATGAAATTGGTTTTGGCCATTAGAAGTTCAAGTTTAAAGCTAATAATGCGGGCTAATTGGGAATTATATAATTGGCCACAGAGTGAGAAATATGTAAATTGCAGGCGGCACACGTGAAGGCTGTTGTTGACCTAGAATCGCGAGTATCGAATATCGAGTGAGTATCGAGTACGGCGTATTGACAAAAAGAGCGCTTTGTGTATCGTTCGAGGTGCGAAAACAGTGCAAGGGAAGTGAATAATTTTGGCTTTCATATGTGGCTGATAGTGTTTGCCTGTTAATAGACTTGCCCTGACCTTCAAATTTAATTGACTTGATGTGTTGTTGGCCGAGAGTACCTACATCATTTATGCTATTATTACTTGTTTAGTCATGCTGCTAATGAGCCACGGGCAGGTTCAATGCAGGTTGAAAGCCCCGTTCAAATTATCAGTCATATACAAGTTAATTTTTTTTAGGGGGATTGGCCCAACTCAACATGTGGATCGAAGTGTATGTGTTGTGTGTGTCTTGCAGGCCTGCAAGCATTTTGGAGCTTTCGCAGGCACCGTTACCTAATCTTAGTAGCGTCGTCCGAAATTGCGGAACTGCAATATAATTTAACAGATTTTTCATTTGTGCGGAAAGAAAAAATAAAATAATAACAATACTAATAACAACAAAAGGCAAAAACATTGCTTTTTATCTTGTTTTCATTCTGCCCGCTGTCGCTTTCACTTTTCCATTTCGCTGCTCACTTTTCCTTACAGCTCATTCGTATTGATTATTGCCTATTGACGATCAGCGCCGTGTGATTTTTGCTCATTTCGTTTGGGTTTGTTTCGGTTCCATTTCTCTCTCTCTCGTTAAACAGACCGAAATGAAAAGTTTTTGCTTTGCTATTTGTCATAATTAATTTTTTGCGCTTTATTATTTAATTTGAAGACAAACTGCGTCGGGCCAATTAAAAACCATTAAAAGCACAGCATTCGAATTGCCAATGAATGTGTGTTTTAAATGGATCAACTTTTTATAGGTGCTCCAGTTGAACGATTTTTGGGTAACGTGATAAATGAGCCACAGCGAAAGCTTTTATAAAATCGAAAGACTTATTATGGGAAAGCCACACAATAAACAAATATGCAAGAACCGATTGATTTAGGCGTTAAAATCAATAAAAAACTTTCAAAATTAAGGACAGCTTACGGTTTAAAAAATATATATACACAAATTCACTTTTAGAGTTCCGACATTTTCTTCAACTGTTTAATAAGAAAATGTAAATGTCATTTCCCACATATTTCGTAGTACCTATACCCACTTGTTATACAGTTGTCATCTATTCAAACACTTATTACAAGTCATTTAAAACAGAAAAAAGCATCTCATTAAAGTCAACTGGAAGCAATACAATATGCAGCTCCTTCCGTTCATTTCTGCTGTTGTGCAGGCAAATTCGCAAATTCGCAGCTTTCAAAACCGAAACGAGCTGCATGACTAAGCCATGTCTCGTTGGCCGCCAGCTAGCCGTTAGCCATGGCCGGCGTGTTAATCAGCAATTTAGAATATTTTGCTCGAGCCGAGTGCAAACAAAAAGGCCAAAACCTGGGCCTACAGAGACTCCCTACAATGCATTTCCATTTCCTGTACTGCAGCAACATTTGTTGCAGCAGCTGTTCAAGCTGCTGTTAGAGTGTTGTTATGGCATTGCCTTGCATTTATCATTTGGCTCACATAAAAGCCCTTAGAGCAGCACCAACAACAATAACAACAACAACAGTTTCGCATTGATTTCCTTTTTGCTATCTTGACAGCATTAACTTTGCTGCTGCAGCAGGCAAGGGGGAGTGGAGTGGAGGAGTGCAGGCGGTGGGCGCAGCGGCCACACTTCGACAGAGACAAACGAAATAAATGCGCGATCGGGCGATAAACTATTTTTAAAGACAGCTACAAAGGAACAAGCAAAATAACAGCAGCAGCAGCGGCAGCAGGGAAAAAACTGAGTCAAGGAGTGGAGTATGTCTGACTAAGAGATACCCAGCACAAAGAAGTACGATGTAGATAAAAAAAAATATATATACATTTTTAAAAACATTATGTTTTCATACCAGAGATATTACAGAAATAATATCAAACTTGTTTTTCTCCATTTATAGTTTAATGTAACATTTATTAATATTAAAAGATAAAAGTATTTTGCAACAGATTTATTTCGAATTTAGTAACTCTATCAAACGAACTTTAACAGAATTCTTTTTACCAGGGTATAAAATAAGACAACTCAAAATGATTTCTCACACAGCGGAACAAAGACAGAAAGAAAGCGCAAGACTGAGATGGAGAGACATATACAGCAAGGCCTAACAAGCGGCAGCACTTAGGCACAGTCCCATAGTCCCTGGCAGAGATTCTTTAGTGAAAAGCCCCGCTGAACCCGCCAATACCCTCCCCCTTTTCCCGTTTGTTGTTATTTTTTGCAAGGCCTTGGTTAGCTTTAAAAGGAGCTACAGCTGAAGCAGCTTATTTCCTGCTGCTGCTGCAAAATAAAAATTCTAAGCAGCTGCCTCAGCCTCAATAGCATCCTTTTGTCTTGGCCAAGGTAAGAGAAGAAGAAGCAGTAGCAGCAGCAGGCAAGCAGTCTTGGTAGAGTTGGTGGCTTGTTAGGCTCGGCGTTGTGCCTTGCCTGCCATTTCTAGTTTGTCGCTGACCATTTTTAGCTTTTTAAGTACTCTTTGGTCATTGTTAAGTACTTTTGCGTGTCAGGCAGCGGTCGACAGGCGCTGCTGCCTACTGGGACCACATGTTTTAGTTGGTTATTTATGGGCAAAGTGTCAGCGCTAATCAAATGCCAGCCATCTGAAACTATTTGGTGTATATAGTCTATCTGACAATTGGCATTGTTTTGGCCAAAAAGGTCATAGAACTAAAGCATCTGCGCGTATGCACCACCTCCGCCTCTGCCCGATCATAAAGATACAAATCTTTATAGTCAGACGAAGACGTGCAGTTCAGTTTTTGGTCATTTCCATTTTTGAGCCAGTTCCAGTTCCTCAATATTTTTTTTTTTTTGAATATATTGTAAGCCAGCTTAAGTGGCTATAAAATGCAGTTTTATGGCCAACGTGTGGCTCATGTGGAATATGGTCCGTTGTGCAAATGTCCAAATCACCAATTGAATTGACCAACAACTTCAAAAAAAATGACGCAATGCCGACAGTTCTTTTTGATATCTGGGCACACGTGTGCACAAAACAAAAATTAAATTTGTCATCATCGAAAAGCCGCCCACGCTCAGCCAGAACGGACGCCGTGAATATGGGTTGGAGGGTGGGGCGGGGATTATACAACTGATCCGCATAGAACGTGGCGTTCGGTAACCTGAGCTCTCAGCCCGTTCGTTGACTGGCATTCGTCAATCACACAACGAGTGAGAGGGAGAGAGAGAGAGAGTAAAGCTAAGCTACCTAACCTTACTCAATCACTGATCAAAAACAAAATGAGGCTGATGGGAATAAAACTGATGCGGCTATTGTGAAACGAGTTCTTCGTCTCGTCTCGTACGGGTCAACGCCATAGAACAACGGCATATTGACAATCGATATGTAAATTAGCCAGAAAAAAGGTTGCCAATAAATTCGGTGGGGTTGTGCGAAACACACGGAATACCCAATTTCATATGAGTCTGCTTAATGAGTTATTAAGTTGTGTAAATATCGTGACGAGATTGGAAATTATACTAAAATAACAACACAACTGTACAATAAAGTTGGCAAATAATGTGTGTGAAATATACATAATTGGAATATACCTTTAGCATTGAGCTGTCACAACAAAACCTAAGTTGACAGACAACATTGCGGCTACTTAAGAGATCTGCTACGATTTTGACAAAGCAAGTTTTCAAAACAGGAAGATGGTGCGGCTGGTCTTGAATTTATTTATTATGAAATAATTATATAACAGTTTTCTAAACAAAAGAATATAATACGAAATAACACGTTTGAATTGCATGTTCTAGTTTTTCTATAAGCATAAAATACATAATATAATAAAACTTAATTGATTGCGATTGATCTCAAAAATGTTCAAACAAAAGTTAAAATAATAAAAATAATTTTAATGGATGACAGACTTAACTAATTAAAATACATTTATAACAGCAGCAATTCTAAACTCAAATTGGTTAATTGTATTCCATATTTTTTGTGCTATTTTTTCTTATCTATGTCAAAATATATTTATTTTCCTTAGAAATTTTTATCTATGGCAACTTTTGCGTATCTTTTCGCACAATTTTTATTGCGAATTTACCTCACATAAATCAAATGCTAACTAAATTTCGAAAAACATACTTTTCGCAGATTCCTCCATCTTTAACCCAATTAGATTAATTATTGCCCACTTATCTGCCCACTTTAAACATGCAATCGCCATATGTCTTCAGCCGTAATGATCACAAGACCATCCTTTATCTTCTTAAAGCCGCACGGTGATATATTTGAGTCCATTTATGTAAATGTGCTTGTCCGTCGCATAATCGGACTTTGGGTATCTAAGCAGCTGCCACCCAGCATTAAAGAGTTTTGCTCAGCGTTTTGCCCAGCTTTCATGCAAATTCCGCCAACTCCATATGCAAATCTGGCTATCTACTTTATGTAGCTGTTCAATTTTTGCATGTTTTCGATTTTTATTTGTATTTATATATATGTTTTTCTTTTTGCCTGCTTTATCCAATTAAGGGCATACAAAAGACTCAGGCGACAAACGCGACAACATGGCGATACTTGCAAAAACTTTTTTCGGCGCATTGAGTTGCGTTCCAAGGCTGAACAACAGAAATCAATCAACAAATGCCGCTAAATTATTATGTAAATTATAATTTCTTTATGTCAGCTGTGCAACTCAAAAACATAAAAGTAAAAGTGTTAAAACGAATGTTGCCAATAACCATAAAAAGCCATTAAGAATACAGATGTCAAAGGGAACACAACTGTGAGATACCTCATATTTTTAAAAACAGGCTGGAAAGTTCTTAATGAAGCCTTGAGAAAAAATTAGCTTCGACTGTTGCCAGTATTCACTTTCATTTCTTGAACAGCGAAATGAGGGTCAGTGATGATTGTTTTAAATTATGCTGCAATTAACTCTTTCTTAAAATAGCTCATTCACAATAAAAGCATAAAGATAAATGGAATTGTTTAGAGAGAGAGAGAGAAAATGTGCCCAGCTTTCAACTTTTGTAGTATCCCAAGACTTAAAGCATTTTTAGTAGATTACTCGAGTTAAAAATTTACAAAATATATAAATTAATCTGAAATTTATTTTATTTCCATACGCAGCTGTTTACACCCCATTCATTTCTACCTATAGGGTATGTTCACCTTTTTGCAAACTGACCACAGATAAATCAGCTCATATTTCACTTTCAAAAAAAAAAAGAGGAGAAAAATGACCGCATAGTCCCAGTCTTGTTGACCACACACAGAAACCTTAACAAGTCGCTGGCATTTCCGTTGTAGGCGTCGCATGTAATTAACTTTTGGCCCTACGAGTAGGGTACCATTCCCCCATCTCTCCATTCCTCTCTCATAACCCACTGACGCTGTGTGGCAACATTTTTTTCCCCTGTCCTCGTTACGCTTCATTTAATATGCAGTTCCTGAAATCGTTTTATTTTTGAGTGTGCTTTTTTATGATTTTTTAAGCCGTGGTTGCGGTTCATTTATTTTGTCACATTGCAGCGCACACGTGGGCGTTTTACCCAGGGGGGTGTGGCAGTGAGCTGTAACGTACGTTGGCTTGATTTTGGGCGTCTGATAAGTGCCGTTTGTTGACTTTATTTATTGGTCTGTTACCATTTTGGCAGCCAGCCTGAAGGCGGCCTAAACGTTGTAAACTTTATTAGCAGGATATGACAAAGCAGGCGCCTGCCAAAGTAAATCAATTTGGTGGAGTCTGTGCTGCCCATTGTAGCTATAAAATGGCTAGCTTGAAATAAAATTGGGAGTGCTCAATACTAAATTATAAACTCATTCATATAATTTTAATCAGTTGATATTATTGAAAAGAAATAGTAAACAAAGAGAATTTCTCTAAAAAATTAGTTCATATTTTCAATTTTTTATTTTAATCAATAAGTTGTTCAATTTTGACACTGTTTCTAATTAGTGTTAATATTGATACACTAGTTAACTGGGAAATACTTTTTCTTAAATATTTTTCAACAGAACTTTTATTCTGCCAATTATCAAAATATCTGTTTCTGAGTGCCTTCTTCAAAGCACCCACTACTTACTCGCAATAGGAAAAACAACATTAAAAAAAAAAACAAACCAAAAAAAGAAGCAGTAAAAAACAACTTTCACCTATGCTTCTCGGCTGTGAGACAAATCACTGACAGATTTGGCGCTATTTTATGACACATTCTACAATTCTTGCCAAGTCTGGACTCAATTGTCAGGCGGCACAATGGGCTGTGGCAACAGCTTAATCAGAGTAAAGCAACACGGCAAATTGCGAGTACTCGCATGAGTACACTCGTATGTACTCGTATTGGGTGCTCTATAATTATATGCACGCTGGGTAATATGAAAGCCGTCTCTGCGGCTTAAATGAAGAAAGTTAAAGATTTGTTGGGTCCATTGTCAACCGGCAAGTCGCAAATGGCCGTAAAAATAAAAGCAAATTTCGCACATTATTCAACTGTTCTAGCACAATACAAATGAAAGTGTGGCATCAATGAGATTTGTGAAAAAAGAAAAGTACAAAAATGGGCGGCGCACGCCCAAATTGGCAGCATTTAAGCGACAATTGATGGACAGCTGTTGCTCGAGGGAAAAGCAGCCATCGAAAGTGGATCAAAGCGTCAATTTAGTTTATGTGGGTCGCAATTTATTCAGCCAAGAGATTCCCATAATTCAATAGTTAATTTTATATTTACTCCAGAATATGTTTTTATACTTTATCAATTTAAGATAATGTCTTAATATATTTGTTTATATTAGTGGCACCAAAAGTTCACACAATCCAGATATATATTTATTATTAGCCCCTTTTGTATCAGGCTTTTAATTATATGCAACAGCAGCAGTTATGGCCTATTAGATATGCAAATTGAAACACAGTTTGCAATCAACCCTATCACATAAATTAGTTAACAAGTTGCTGTTATTTGGATTCGATTGTGTTTCGCCCTGCTTCTCACTCTTTATATACATATATATATATATATAAATATATGTTTGCGTTCAAATACAAATCTAATCTTATCGCTTGGCGAGCCAAAACAGGCGCACAGACAACCATTTAGAGTACCTCATGGCGAGTACGTCATTGAACTTGACTTTGAAGGCGTTCAGTCTTAGTTTTAGAGCGCAGCTCACGTTATGACACTCGATGTCAGTCGCAAACGCAGGGCGGACAGATGTACAGATACAGATACAGATACAGATACACATACAGCTAAAATACAACAAATATACGCAGCATGTGTCTATGTAGATGCGCCAAAAACCAGTTATNTACATGTACAGATACAGATACAGATACAGATACACATACAGCTAAAATACAACAAATATACGCAGCATGTGTCTATGTAGATGCGCCAAAAACCAGTTATTAAAGTGCAAGTGTAGCTGTAGCTAAACATGATGGCCATTTAATTGTAGCCCCGTCCCCACAAGGCAGCTCAAAAATTAAATTTCAAAAAGCAGCTGCATAAATCGTATATATGTATATATATATATAATATGGAGTATATTATATACGTGGGTGTTTCTTACTGGGTAACCCGTTGTCTCATGCCTCACATTGGCATGCTAAGTAGGAAAATATATAATTTATATATAATATGTAATATATACACACAAAGTTAAGTTCGAAGTGCGTTTTGCGTTTCGTCATGAAATACTCCCCGTCTTTTGCATAATGAGTCACAGTTATTGAGACAAATTCTGTTGAACACAAAAGAAATCACAAGGGCTTTTTCCCAGTTAACAAGTTTGCTTCTTGTTTTATTTTTTTTTCTTCTTTTTATTTGGTGTGCCCATTACAGCAAGTTTGGTGTTTAAGTCTTTTGTTTAAACAGAACGCCGAAGATCTGTGTGTTAATAAAGCGCAATGACTGCTGGAAAACATCGTTGGTGCCGTTAGCCTGGCCGAAATTACACAACTTAACGGTTAATTTAATTGTACGTCCGTCTTTGCCGCCAAAAAGAAGTTTAACAAAAAACGAAACAAGGCTGAGGGCATATTTTTGTAATGCATTTCAAAAGTTAAGGCACAATTTACCAGAATATGTACAAAAAAAAATGGTCAGGCAATTCGTCAGTCTGTCAGCTTTTTGACAGCTGAAGTTGTGCGGTGTTTTTTTTTAAATTTTTGTTCTTTGTTCTGTTTGGCGCTTTCGGTTGAATAATTTCAATTTTGATTCTTTGTTTCGCATTTCAGTGCAATTTTTCAGTTACATGCGGAAATAAACGCAGCAGCTGGCAATTATTTCATTATCATGTTGAGTAGAGCATAATAAAAATGTTATTTTGAAATTAGAGTGCAGATGTGGAAAAATGGGTGCCCTGTGTGAATATATACATATATGAATATACATATATTGTTCACAACTTGGAGAGTTTGAAATTTGCCACTTAAAAAAACTTTTTTATTAAACAAAATCCTAACTCAGCTTTAAACTGAATTAAACCTAAATAAACAAAATACTTCCGTTTAAATTTCAACATATATTTGAATATTTTACTTTAAAAATTAAACAACAAACATCAAACTAGTCAAATTTATTGAGTACAAAATTATAAAAAAAAAAAAGACAAATCTCACACACAGCTGTCATTTGGGCCTTTGTTGAGCTCTGCTGCTAATCAAAATCGCAAATATTTGGCTTATTGTCGAAAATAAAAAACAGAAACACAAAATGCACGCTTGAAATGAAGTCAAGCACAGGTGCTAAAGAGTAACGGTAGCACGCCGATATTTACTTAAATTATCAACAATTTGTGGGCGAAGAAGATTTCCAAATGGCTTTTCGCAAACGCGTACTTTCGCGTCGCACTTTCTGAGCATATTTGCGTGGAAAATTACACAAGAGTCGGCTCGAATTTCATGAGACATTACGCATACGCATCGTCAAAAGTGAAATTACGCATACGACCTGAGTGTGGTGTATGGGAAATTGACACCGCACACACACACACACACACTCAGAGTTGGTGGGCGTTGCAGGAAATCATAAAATGTAATTTTCATTAGACGGAAGATATAGTGTTGTCTATAATATATCTGTTACTTTTGTCACAACAGCAACGCGGATAAATTATAACAGCAATTACCAGTTTTCGCCGCAATTGTGGGCAGAGTGTGAATGCCTGAAAGGTGGAGACTGTTATACACCCGGCTATATATACTCAAAACTTTGTCTGCGCTTTTGGTACACTCAATTATGTAATTTTGTTTGCAATTTGGCAAGACAAAGGCGGGCAATGAGAAGAGGAAAAAAAAATAAATGCAGAGAATTGTTGGAGTGTAACGCGCAGCAAACCAGTTGCCATTCATTTTACAACTGTCCAACAGCAGATTACATTAAAAAAGTCATAAATTTGCGTTCAATAAATGTCGCTTAATTAAATGCAATTGACTCATTTAACAAATTAATCAATGCAACTAATCGGAGAACGCCCACAACAGCAACAGAAGCAGCAAGTGCGGGTGCTTAACGAATCGACATATAATTAAAAGATTTGCGCATTTGCCTAACCGTAATCAAGCAGAAACCCCTTCAACAACCCATGCGGAAGTTCGAAACGTGGATTTGCGTGTGCCTAATAACAGACGATAAACGAGAGTATTGCGGTTCGGCTCTGACCGCAAAACAGTTGAAAAGTACAGCGATTGTAGAAAGGTTATATTAAAAATAAATTTATTTTCCAATAGAAAAAAAGCCGCAGGTAAAACATCTTAATAAAACCAACAACCAGCAAACATAAAACAAAGGCACAGCCTCTCGTATCGAGCTAGATTTATAATGTGGATAAAATGACGCAGACGGAAGCACAAAAGCACACACAAATTGCCAGCCAAGTTGTGGTTTCTATATGCGAGTACATACTGTTGGCCAACTATATGTACACATATGTATATATCACTTGAAGAAACGGGGCGTTGTTATTTAATGTGCGGCACTTTAATCAAAAAGTATTTATAATTGAATTGTAGCAAAAGTTTTGCTGAAAGATTGAGCCAGACATCAAAGAGATTTTAGATATTGAAAATTGAGACATGTTTTGTACAATATAAATCGGCCAATGTTTGAAGTCAAAGATTAACGTTGAAAGGGGAATAGATAAACAAAAAGATATATAAATAAATTGGCAAAGCAAGGAAGTGAATAATTGTTGCTGAGCGCAATTTTAAATCCAACTGCAGATTTAGAAACAACAAATACTTATTGTTTAAGTGAATCAAATAAATAAATGCAAATTGAAATTTAAAAAGAAATAAATATAAAAATATATATAAATATTTTTAACATTGTATACTTAAATATTTATTAACTATATTGAACAAATATCGCTCTTGAATACTGTAAAACTTTTTATTCATGCAATTAAATTTATGAATGTTAAAAATATTTAACTATCAAATCAACAAATCTTTTGTAATGAATGATATATATCATTTTCATATATATGCATATCCAGTTTTGTGATTTCTGCTGCTTTGCATGCTGCCAAAGTTGTTTTTCACACTTGCGACCAAGTTTGTTGCTTAAGTCTTTAGTATTTATGGTGGCTGTCAAACTGAAGCATGGTTTGACACGCGCGTGCTTCTGTTTCTGTTACTGACTGAGCCGAGAAAACTCAAATAAGAACACACGAAAAAATAAAAACATACGAATGTGCGCCAATTATGCAAATCTTTGAGTCCAACAAGTGAACTGCAAACAACACAAGATTTGCATATCGGTCAATTGTTGCACGATCTTTGTTTTTGTTGCGCACGCGCTGAAAATAACAAAATGTGCCCCAAAACGATTGTGAAACAGATTCTTTTTTTACCCGTATGCTTTTAATTGACAATCTTTTTGACTTTTTTTGTCTGCCATTTATTTTTACGCACTTTCAATGCCACTGTAAAACGCCTGCGCAAAGTTGCATGAAAAATTCCGCATAAAAATAAATATGGCCAAGCATTTTGTATGGCTACTCAACCCACATATTGACGCTATTTTTAAACAAACAAATAAATCAATCAGCCAAAGCAAGAGATAAATATATATATATATATATTTTTATATTGAAAACAATTTTTGTGTATTAATTTGTCAAATGTAACACAAAACCCAAAAAGACGGATTAACCTACATAAAAAACAATATTTGAAGCAACATTTTCGAGTGCTCCACAATTACGCATCGAATTGAAATGCAAATATTAATTTATGAGCAAAAAAAATGTATATATAAACTCGACCAAGTTCACAACCACAAACACACAGCAAATCGACTTTCGTTTTAGTAATTATGTATTTTTGCGGTATTTTTTGCGGCTCCCTTTTCAGCTGAGTGAATGTCAATAGCAAAACGGTAAAAATATACGTATAATATATTACACAGAAAAAAAAAAGAAAAAATGGAAAAGAAATGTATAGTAATAATATTATTATTCGCACTGACCTTCGCAATAGCTGGCGTTGTACATGCACATAAAAGGTCCGCTATGACTACCAACTAGACTCGAACGTCTCACGTTTTGCAGTGGTTATGGGTGGCAGGCAATGTGGTTTTGTGGTTACATGGCAAACTGGCCCAGAACTCCAACCACATAACTGGGAAGTTGTTTGGGGCTATTTATAACGGAGTGTGCTATATAAAATACATGTTAAATGCGGATTAGATTAGATTTATAGTACAACAAAAATTACAAAAATTAATGTAAAATAATTAATAAAGACCATTTTCACCTTTTAAAAGTTATTGCACAGATTGCAGATAAAACACCTAAAGAAATAGGTGAGAGGTGAAATGATAGTTTTGAACAAAAGAAAGAATGGCAAAAATAAATACATTTTAGAATGTTTGCCAACACACTCACACACATATACACACACACACACACAAGGGGCCCCTATCAGTTACCTAAAGAGTCTAGGCGGCCCAGTCATAGGCGCCAATTAATACATGTTCGGGCGACTAATGCACACAATTTGTTTAAATAATATTCAGCTGGTAACCTTTTGGCGTTGACAAGTTAAACGATAAGGCCAATAAATCAAAGCCAGCGATTAGCCAGGGCCAAGGCAGGAACACAACGGGAAATTCTAAATTGGCAACGCGACGGTGCGCAGAGTATTCAGCGTTTATTTATGCGCAGCGAATCAAGTCTAATTATACATAATTGCGCATAATTAAAATTTAATTAACACAATCAAGAGCTGCTCGCACAAGCGTACACACACAGAGACACACAAACTGACTGTGGCCCGGTAAGCAACAGAATTCAAGCCAAAAGTAAAACCGGCAAAACGTGTCCGCTGCTGTCGATGTGAATGTCTTTTGGCCAAGTTGCGTGCCGCATTCGCATCGCGAGAGAAATAGTGCAACAAATTGCAAGCATTTTCTTAACAGGCAAACTAAATAATAACAACTTTTATTTCTACCCAAGTGCTAAAGAGGCTAACGCAACGCATTTGGCCACAACCGAAACGAGTGCAAGTTCAACGGCGAAATCAAGTTTCACATTTTATTAATTTTCATTTTATTTTATTTAATATTATTTTTTGTGTGTGTTTTTTTTTTACTTTTTATTATCTTATTTTGTGCTCTGTTGGCCAACTCGTGGCAGCGTCATCGTTATCGTCATTGGCGTCTGTCCGTGTCGCCCCTGTCCGCATATATGAGGAAGTTAATGCCTGAGCACCACTCGCTCCACACGCAGAGTTAAGCCAAAGAAAACTAAAGAAAACTAAGTAACAGTTACTATTTAGCGGACTGGCAACTGCCCCTTGCCTCGTGTAAAATATGCAGTAAAATTGCTTTTCTTTCGACTTGCGCAGCGGGCGGGCAGAGGAGGGGCCGGGGCAGTTTGAGGCGGGCAGCCGGTGTAAAAAGTGGGTCTGGGACTGCACCGCCGAGTCGGTCTTTGTGCTAAATTCGGTTTATTATTTAGCCAAACTGGCGTTTCAGTGTTAATGCCGCTCGAACACTTGTTTTGACAGTGCCACGCACAGTGGGACTAAATCAAAGTTTTAGGTAACAAATTTCTTGTTTGAATTATGTAAAGTTACTCCGCTTTATTTTTAATTTTTTTTAACATATACATATATATAAAAAAAAAATAAATTTGTTCATAATAAGTTTAACATAATACTTGGTACCACTCTTATGTCGTTGACCACGCCAAAAAAAAAAGAAGGCAACAAAAAAGAGAGAAAAAATGAAGTTCTTGCGCAAGTTTGACAATAATAAATGGATGTGCGCTGTCATTGCGACAAGTACTGGTATTTTGGACAACCAATTCGCCGGCTGTCAGGCCATCAAAAACAAATTAAATTAGGTACCTTAAAGCAGACACACTCTAACAGGCAGCTGCTGGTAAGCCAAGCGGAAATAGACTGTGACATCCGCCGAGTGCTGACAGCTTCAACCAACTGTCACGGTTGGAATCTGGATCCAACACATCCGCTGGACGTTGGCCGCAAATTGAATTAGAAATCTGCACAGATTTGCCTTCGGGCTGCCTAGTTCAAGGCACTCGGTTTCCGGCAAATGGGAAACTAAAACAAATAACATAAATTTTCACACTTTGGCATATAATTAACTAACAGAATTTCTTTTTATTCTGCTCTTGTCATTTCAGCACACACACTCACACACACACAGCTCAAATTAGACCGTGAAAGCAACAAAAATAATAAAAATATAGAAATAAATAAAAGCAAACAGCCAGCAAAGCGTGTAAAAAGGAAAAGCAAAGAAAATTATCGGAGTTAGCATAGAAGCTGGCTCTGAGCAGGGCAGGCAAAGGGGGGGCTGGGTGCACAGTAGCTTGGCTAGAACCGTCGAGAAAATGATTATGATGATAATAAATTAAAGTTGCCATTAATTTAGTAACGAAAACGGCTGCAGAAGAAGGTAGCAGACGGTAGCATAATAACAATAAATAATAATTTCAAATAGGCAAGCGAATAGACAGAGCGACTTGGGACCTGAACTGGAGAACTGGAGCCAGTGCAGCAGCCCTCAAACCACAATATTACATGCTATATATTTATATATATATACATATCTATATATACATACTATAAACAACTTTAACCAAGAGCAGCTCGAGCGCGTCGAGCGTGCAAATTAAAAGCGCACAGTAGCACGAAGGAGCAGCAGAAATAACAACAACAACAGCAACAACATGGAAGTGGCAACAACAAACAATCACAGTCAGAGCCATCATCATCTTAGCAGCAGCGGTGCTGGCGGCGGCGGTTCCCGTTCGCCGTTTCAGCGCGAGGTGCGTGAATGGCAACGCATCGATCCGGACACTGGAGCGCTGTTCAGCGGCCGCTTGGAGGCAGATCGCTGGATAAATGGACCACTGAACAGCTACGGCAAGGTAAGAAAACCAACTGCATATATACACATATAAGCTAAAAGAAAATACACATTAAGAAATATTTGAAATAATTTTCTATCAAAGTTATCTGTCAAAGTTCATTTCAATTGTTTATAAATCTTTTATATATTGGTGTGACAAAACTTGAATATAAACTATTTTAAGCAATGCTATTTATCGAGACCTAAAACAGCTCAACATTTCTCCCAGTGCACAGTGCGTTACTGGTGCTCTGATTGATGCCCAGGTGGAGGCCTAATTGTTGTAGCTTTTGTTTGCAGTCAGTGTAGGCTTTTAGGTGGGACTGGGGATCAGCATTAAAATGAAATTGAAAGGCACGCTCCGGGCTGCAGCACTCTAAATGTAGAGGCGTCTACTAATTTAGTGCACTCCGCAGCGGGCTGGGCCATCGACTGATTGAGCCTGATTGCCAGTTTGGTTAGCTGCCTTTCGATTTTAATCAGTTAATAGTTTATTTAGCTATCAAACAGTCGGGACCAGCCCCAAAGAATCCAATAAAAAGCAGTTTACTAAAACAATAAGTGGATAAAGTCAACTCTATGAAAGAATATTTAAAGCTTAACTGGTTTGCTTTTATATTAATTACACTAATTTTTGATAAGATTTGTGGGGAAATTAAATTGTATTAAATTATTCAAACATAAAAATATTTTACTTATTTAGAAAATGTGAATTTAGATAAAAAGATTTATTAATTCTATTTGAAGAAAAGACATTTAATTAATGTTAAATAATAAATAATTAATGTTAAATAATTTTTAAGCGCTATTAAACTTTTCAAAATTCCATATGATAGAAAGTAGGTGAACAGCTTGGTTACCTTCTTTGCCCCTGCGTTGATTACAATTAAGTTTTTACAGTTTTAAGCTACACAGCAATTATCCGAAATATTCTATTGATGCCACTGGGCATGCGGCTCAAGCCGTTAGATACGCATAGCAAAAAAAATAGAAAAAGAAGTAGAAAAGCTTTGATAGATACTTTGTATTCTGACGGTTGGCTTTTTGTGTCAGGTAACTTTTCTGCGCCGGCGAGCAACTGCATCGGCTTTGACCATCTCCAGTCGGGCATAATTAACAGGTCGCACGCACGAAATGCTCAGATACTTCTACAAGATATACACACACACACACACACGCACACACTGTGCCACTTATTAATCGATTTGCCAGTTACAGATACAAGCTTTAAGCGAATGTTTCTTTCGCATTTATAATTGCCAAGAATGAACAAGACACTTCAATATATCAGCAAGTGTTTATTTAGCTTTTGTTTTGATTTGCTTTTGTACCTTTGCCTTTTCAAAAGCTCAAGCACACACACGCACACACACATACACCTTGCTGTGGTAATTAATGCGCGCTCTTCAGATTTCACTTGTCTTTGGGCTACGCATTGTTGCCATTGATTGCTCTAGAATCTGTCGGTTAATTATGCTACGGCAAACAGGCCCCAGTTCGGTACCAAACATTTTTTATGCCTGCTCATCGAATATCGAGCATTGAGTGTTGAGTGTTGAGTATTGAGTATCGAGTGCCGACAGCCGGAGCCATCATTCCACGAGTCGTGCGTGTGGCCAAGTCGAACTCGCGGCTCAAGTGCCGCACAGCAAACGGAGTTACTTCGAAATACTCTACTAAAAACTCAACTCTCTAAACACAATACCAATGCAATGACATCATCTAAGGGTATTAAAATGTGAACAACCTGCGCCAATTTTGAGATCAATTCAAAAAGAATTCAGATAACATTTAACCAACACCAAATCAACCAACTCTTTAAACTGTCGTAAAGATTTTTAATCAGCACTCAATTTTTAACTGAAATTTGTTCTCTAATTGCCAGACTTGTTTTTTGAGGTCAATTTAAGATAGACACGAGGGACAGCTACACAGAAGTTTGATTAAATATATATTGCTCTGAAGCTTTTAAAGAAATTTCAGATATTTTTTTTCTTATAAAAAAATTAAAAAATTTAAATATATTTGACAATAGTTTTTTAACCCACATTTATTTTCCATTTTTACCGAATAGAAGCAATTTAAAAATGATTAGTTTATAATGAATAAACAATTTTAATGAGCTTTTGGCCTAATCATCACTTGAGCAAATTGAAGAACGTTTCTTTGCCACGGATACCAATAAAATCCACTATTGTAGGGACCATTCAGATTGCTGGAAAATAATATTTAAAATATATTCAAATTTATGCATTAAATAAATATAGTTTTAAATAAAAACTTACCACTGATAGCAGTGGTTGAACCACCAGCCGGAACTATTTTCATCAGCGCAGTTCCTATCGCTATTATCATTATCAAGATCGAAAGTGGAGAACTTCATATTCAAATGATGGACCATTGCGTCTCCGGCATCTCCCGAATAAGTACCCAGCGAAGTTATTTTGAATGAGGCCTCCTCATCGGCGATTGCAAAATTATCGTAGCGTGCAAATCGAGTCTCGTTGTTCCTATTCTGCAGATAGATATACAATTCGTAGGGCTGTGATTTGGTTATAAGATGCAGTTTATTCAGGCCTATAAAGAACTCTCCACGCAGATCGCCAAAGCCTCGTTGATATTCCGCCCAGTTCTTATTAAAATCGACGTTGCCGTTAATACGACGCAGAATAACGGTCCAACCGGAATCGGCTAGAGTCGAGTCGCAGGACACTTGAAAGGGCTCTGCGCCGGGCACTTTTATTTCATGCAAATCGGTGGATTTGCACAGACAACTGGAAAATTGGCATTTGTTGTTTTGCTGCGTCAACTCAGATAGTTTCCTTTCTAGCTCTTCGATTTTTTCCTGTTCGCTTATGGTTTTTATCCTAAGCATAGCAATTAGTTCGTTCTTGTTTTCAAGCTGTCTTTCCAATGAAGATATTACTTCCTCCGGGCTTGTTTTCTAATAAATATATTTCTTTAAACTAAAATTCCATTTGTTGTTTTATTTTTTAACTTACCGGCTTCACACTATACAATCTTTCACAATTGATCACGCATAATGTTGATAATAGCAAAAAAGATATTGCAATTGGATTTTTCAACATTTTCGTTTCTTTTTTTTTATTCAGCCGCCTCGCAATCAAATCGAAACTAATTCTAAGCATGAACTAAACGTTTGGTTCTTTAAATTTGACTTTATAAAAGCTTTCATTGGGTCCAACACGGCTTGGACTCCCAGCTATTGTCGTTTGTGTACATATATTTTTGCGTACCCATTCAGCTTTTTTGTACATAGATATTATTTATAAGCCTTGACTTAGTTAATTTGCATAAAACCTTTAACTTAACTATGCTTAGTTGCACGTTCTTAAAGTTTAAAAGGTCTTAAATATTCAGTATGAGGTAATTTTCAATTAATTTGATTATAAAGTAAATTCCGTTCGGAATTATTTATGTGTGCAATATATTTCTATATACAAAAAATAAAACAAACAAGAACTTTGCAGTTGGGTGTAACCGGCAACACAATACTCGTTTAAACTAAACATAATTTTTTTAACTTAAAAAAACAATTCAAGCTAATTTTAATTTAAATAATGTACACAATTTTAACGTAGAGGATAAAACATGTTTAAAATGCCATCGAACATGAAAATCGGTTCAGTTTTGACAAAGTTACTGGAATTTGAAATTGACAAGGGGGGCGTTCATGCTTTTTTACAAAAAAATACCAAAAAATACCAAACAAATTTTATTTTCAAAAATGCAAAAAGCTTGGATGTAGAATTAATGTAGAGGCCAAACAATGATCAAAATGCCAACAAACATGAAAATCGGTTCAGTTTTGCCAAAGTTACGGGAGTTTGAAATTTGGGAGCTATGGATCTGAGAGCTTTACATGTCAAAATTTTTGTTAATT
>SCDT01002593.1:0-17155 GCA_004143765.1 Drosophila melanica | reverse complement strand
CTAAACGGTGTGAAGTTTAACAAACGATGTTCTAAACCTTATTATAATCATTTATTGTTATTAATAAACCTACATTAAATATAAAACCCCACATATATTTTCCACAATTTTATGAAATAAATTAGCCATATACCCTCTAATTTTAAGGAATTGCATATGAGATGTGCCGATGTATCTCATATGCTAGCTGCTTATAACATTTATTTATTTAAGATTTAGGTATAATACTTATGTATTTCGAAAAAAAATATATATGTCGTATCAATTTTTTCATTTCAATGAATTTGTAATAGAAACTATATATTCTATATTTTGGCTAGTAGTTGTTATTTCCAGCTGAAAGATTCAGATTTCTAAATAAAATCTTTCGTCCTTCTTTTTACCTCTTTCTCTTTCTATTCACTCGCTCTGTTGCTTTTACAGTTGTTGTGTTATTAGGATATATTTTTATCAGACTCTTCATTTCTATTATGCTTAACACATACTGCATATTGGATGGACTTTAATTTCTGCTCATGAGGTACTTTCAGAAAAATTGGAAAAAAGGGTGCTGGCCATTTTGGCTGGGCCACAGACAATGTCTACGAACGAGACAGATAAAATGGCAAACGTGGAATGGCAAAAGGCAAACCAAAAAAAAATAGAGGAAAGATGGAAAACAAAAAACAAAAGGCGAATGCTTAAAACGAGAAGCGATTTGCGCAAACAAACGGCACATTGGGTAAGCCAAACACACGGCGGGGAGTTGCCACCAACTCACAGCCAGACAGGAAAAAGGACACACACGGTCAAGTGGGTGTGTGTTGGTGTGTTTGTGTGTGTGTGTGTAGAGGTGTGTGCTGGGTTCTGTCCACGTTTAGAGGTGCTTGCCGTGCCGTTTGGCGTTGGCATTTCCTTTCTTTCTTTCGTTTTTTTTTTTTTTTTTTTTTTTTTTGGCTGGGACACTCGTGCAACGGTCGCTAGGTGGCGCCAGACGTGACGCGGACGCCTGGCGAGGGGTGTGTGTGGGGGAGGGTATTTGGAACGCTGCTGACGACGCCTTTGCTTTTAGCTTGATTGCCAAGCCTAGTTAACTGTAAAGTTTTATAACTTTGCCCAGCTCCGTCAGCTCCCACTTTCGCCCCCTCAACCCTACCCGCAGTTTTGTACTCTACACTCGTGGACCCTACTCCCCGTTTAGCCGGCGTTAAAATCGCTTGGTTTATTACACGCGCCAACGCAGACCTTTGCCCAGGCCCAACCCCATCCCCAGCCCTCGCCCCGCAGCCCTTATCCCCCCCTCATTCCCATCGCCCACATATTGTTGCGTCCTTAACAGCTACGACGTCACTCGACCCTTTTAAAAAGTCGTCAATACTTGGCATGCATCCCCACGTCCCCATCCCCCTCCAGTCAACCCACCCCTTACACCCGTGTCGTGAACGCCGTGCAACGGCCTCTGAACTTTGCCAGCAGCGAGGACAATCGAAGGACGAGTCACAGACCGAGGCCCAGGCGTCTATCAAATTCCAATTTCGGTCCCTTTTCTATACCCTGTGCCCGTTGCGAGGGGTTGAAATAAAAGGGTTTAAGGCAGTTCTGCAAATATTTGTAATAATTGGAGAGAGACATCTGCGATCACATCAAGTATATGTAATTTCATGATCAGCACCATAAAAGTTGAAATGTTTGTAGAATTTTTAAGAACAAGTTTTTTTAACCCTCGAATACATTCTTTTTTTACCCGAAGATAAATAAATATAGGTTTTCCGTAA
The DNA here is from genome assembly GCA_004143765.1 of Drosophila melanica. Classification (NCBI taxonomy): domain Eukaryota; kingdom Metazoa; phylum Arthropoda; class Insecta; order Diptera; family Drosophilidae; genus Drosophila; species Drosophila melanica. The sequence continues at coordinate 15,401 of SCDT01002593.1, read as the reverse complement.
AGTTTTCTTGAGGAGAGGTTTTTTTGAGGTTTTTTACACTCGATTAGAAAATCGCTTTCATAGTCATCAACGCGGCGACATATCGAAAAAAAAAACATATCGAATAAAATAAATACACATTAGGAATATGCGTCTGATCATAACTTAGAAAACAGTTAATATGCTGATTTTATACTTTAAATAAATTAAATTACAAAAAAAGTAAATATTAATTTTCAATATTCCAACCCGATGCTGATTACAGGGTATTTTGTTGTATTATTTCAAATTGATACTATATGTGTGTGATGTACATAATTACATATTTATTTTCTGCAAACACCAAGTTGGTTACAGGGTATTTTCTAGTCGCACATCATCGATTTAAAGCACGCTTTTTGTATTTTTTCTGCCTCTACCGGCATTCAAAGTTTATGGCGTCTTTTTAGCGTAAATCCTGCCTGGCTCCGCTTTGGTAACCGGTAACCCGCACAGCTAACCTAACCCCGCCNGCCCACCCCAACCTTCTCCACCCCCACAAGCACCACAGTGCTATTCATTTTTGTTGGTTGCACCCTTTTTGACAGTGTGACCACCGCCACTGGACCATGGCTATGTCTACCCCGTTCATCCTTCGGACGGAGACAGCATCTTCAATAACCTTTTTGGTTCGGTGCGGACTGCGGATACCCCCTGCTAACTCCACACGTGCCAAGTCATAACTCATCGCTCATCAAAGAATTCTTATTATTATTGTGCTTGTTGTTGTAATTGTAGAGAAAACCCATAAAAGCGTTTTTTTTTTGTATTGCTTTGTTAAAAAAGTGTATTTAAAGTTAATATGACTGCTTATATAAAAATTTGCTATTGTGTCAAAATTTCTTTATAGAAGCTTATGATTGCAATGCTTTTAAATAGGGTATCTAGGCATCGTTGTGCGTTTAAAATCATATAATACCTGCTGATGATTATTTGTATATTTTTGCATGCGCCCACGCACTGTTAGCTGTTACGTTGATTGTGCTGTTCGGCAGGTCAATCAATGAGCTTCTATTTGCAGCAGCGTTTTTATTAAAAATATTTATTCTATATATAAACCAATAATTGTTTGATATGTGTGTGTATATACACACAATTTCAACTGAAATGCATGGCCAGGCAATAGTTTTTGCACAGCTCGTCAAGCAATTTTAATGTGTCAACAGCATATATAGGGTCGAGGGAATAATACGATAGTGGTTTTTATTCAAACTGCACTTTCCGAGGGGTTGGTTGAAAATTCGTTTTTTAGCACAAGCACAAAAAATCAAACAAAAGTATGCAACAATGTTGCAGACGGGTGTAATCGACTGTTTGCGTATTCAGTAATAGCTTGAGGCATTATGAATGTTATTTTGAAAAATATAGGGGCTTTCAATTCGTGTAGGCATGGCCGAAACATCTATTAAATTTTGTGATTTAATATGCCACATAAATGATATCTGGATTATTAGGGGAAGTCCTCAATAAGCTGTCTGCATAAAAAACTTTAGATAGTTTCTAGATAAAAATGTTTATGAAAATTGTATGTGAAGCTATCAAATTATATTTTATATGTGAAGGAGCATTGCGCTATCGGTTACACCCGAATACAGCGTTGCACATTTGATTTCTTTAGAAATGTAATTCTTACTAATAATAAATATATATATTAAAAGATAACCTTTGGCCAGTCATCTTGTGAGGTAAATACCCATATGAAATACTTTTCAATCCATAGCAAAATCTATTTAGTAGTCGCGCTCTCGTGCGCCGATCTCAGTTTAGTTTGAACACTTCGATCGAACGGAATGAAACGCGCGAATCTTTTGCTGAGCTGCCTCAGCTTTTGCCTGCTGGCTTTGGAGGTAGGTAAGGTCAGTTTTATTTAGCGCTGGTGACGTCATTTGTTTTGCCACTTATCGCAGGCGACGGGCAGCGATAACGGGCCCAGCATTGCGCTTACCCGCCGCGCCATCGAGCTGGGCATGGAGCCGGCAGTGTTGGGCGAACTGTGGCGCACCAAGCAACCGGTGATTATCAGCAAGCCGGACGCACTGGGTCAGCTCTACACGACGACCTATTACCTCACGCCCGATGAAAAAGACATCATTCGAACGTCCGTCAAAGAGGAGCCGCCGCTGCCGCAGGACTTCAACGTGGAGTCCACTACCAGCAGCAGCACCACCCCGCCCAGTTTGCCGGCGGTGCAGCCAACAAATCCTCAGACTGAATGGGAATATGTGCCCTCCCCTGCGGGCAATGGAGGCACCTACACGCCGTTTTTCGGAGGCACTTTTCCGCAGTTGAACCACAATTGGCCTAGCTTTAGTTTCCCAGCGGGCGTTACACCGCAGACAACCACCAAAACGGAGCAGGATGATCAGGGACGCACCGTGACAACGACAATCAAGAGGTACAAGGTACCGTTGATCGGCAGTAACAACTGGTCACTGGGCACGGATCTGAGCTCGAATTGGCCCAGTTTTAGTATCCCAGCGGGCGTTCAACCGCAGACAAGCACCAAAACAGAGGTGGACGATCAGGGACGCACTGTGACAACGCACACGAAAACATGGTCAACCAGGGACGACGGTGGTGCCGCTGGAGCAGCGCCAGACAGCTGGCAACCTGGGACAAACAACATTTTTGCACCCTCGCTGCCGCCGTGGTTCAACAATCCACAATTCTTTGGCGTGGCGCCCAGTTTGACGCCCAGTGCAGCACAGCCTGAGCCCACACCCGCCGCCGTGCCTTTGCCGATTCCCTTGCCCGTACCCTTGCCCACGCGACCCACTGTGGTTTCTATGCCGCCATTGCCCACAGCAGCGTCGACGCCGCTGCCACCGCTGGAGGATGCTACGCCGCGTGTAATAGCCACCTACAATCTGGATGCGCTGCCCACTGCGACCAGAGTGACCAGCTACAGCGGCAGTTTCAATGGTGCCGCTCTACCGAAAATCAACGACTTCGACCCGCAGGCGCGGGAGATGCTCCATCGTGCCGGCATCAACGACGAGGACATACGCAATGCCCAGGGACAGGGCAACGTTGTATCGCGCACCCGCACCATGCCCGACGGGAAGGTCATCCGGACAGTGGTGCGGCTTAACAATTTGCCAGCGCCAGCGGCTGCACCACCACCGGCTGCTGTGAGACCCACGCGTGACAATGCAATCGATAACTTTCTCTCGCGGGTGAACCTGACGCCTGAGGATTTCCAAGCCCAAAACGGAGAGGTGATCAAAACAATTGTTGATCAAAATGGACGGGTTTTGAATGTCAGATTTGTTCTGAGCAGCGTCAAAGGGACAAGCGAACAGGAACTAGGTCAGGATTATGCCAACAGACCCACCAAGTAACAAAGGAGACTAAGTAAAATTAATTCACCAATCCTTTGTTTACAAATAAATGGAAAAATTTTGAAAAAAAAAAACAAATATACAAACATATAGCTATATATACGTGCAAGTTTGTATAATTCAATGCTTATCAGCGCGGGTTAAGCCCATACAATTACGTCGTAGAGCTAATGCATATATGTATATATTATATATATACATATATATATTTACAATTCAAATATTTTCATTTTTTTATATTAAATAAAGTTTTCTTCAATAAAAAAATCTTGTCCAGTGTGACTGTTCGATTGTTTGACGAGATCAATGATTGTCTAACTGATGGACTAACTAATTAAGAAATTGACTGACTGACTGACTGTGACTAGTTCAATCTTTGGCTGACGAATAGAATGAGTGACTGACTGGTCGACGGATTGACTGACTGATTAAAGGACTGATTGACTGACTTATGGAAAGTGTGAATTACTAGCTGAGCATTGATCTACGTACAATCCACACGATAAGCCCTATGTAGGCGCATAGCCCTATGTAGGCGCACGCTCAGACGAAATATTACTATCGCATGAATTTAAAAATTTTGATTTGTCATACATTCAGTGCAATTTTTCTGTCAGTGAACATGTACATGAAATAAGTATAATTGTAATATATGATTGAAATATCTAAACAAAACATGTTGTTCCTGTTTGATCAAGTTTGAATCCATTTTCATTTTGGAAAATTCAAAAAGACACGAATGAAAATATCAAATGCAATAATTATATATAAATATCGTTTTAAAAGAAGAAAGAGTCATAATAAGTCAAATTCTCCAATTTCACTCACTTACATAAAAAACATATTAAACCATAGAACAACTTCATAAAGGAATTTTGTGAAGAATATAAAATTATATGAATATTTTAATAAATAAATAAATGTTATCCAATGTTATTGACTTTTTTTATGTTTTTTTTTCAGCAAATGTTTAAAATCACTTTTTTGCGTTAAGTGTTTTAAAACAGGCAACGCCAATTTGAATTGAGCTTAACTTTATATAAATTTGTAAGAAAAGAGTTAAATATAAATTCGATAAAATATTTGTCGAAATACATATGCTTAACATATTTTATAAAAAAAAACTAAATATTTACTTACCAAAGCTGAAAAAGTCGCAGCCTAAAATTATGCAACTACTAAGCAGTGTAAAATAAGCTAAGCGCATTAATTTTTAATGTTTTTAATAAGCATTTAATTTTTGTGCATTTTAAATGCAAAAAGAAATATGTTGTTTACCAAAAAAAAGCATTAATTTCTCTGTTTAACTAATTTATTACAAGAATTTTTTTTGGGCTTGCGCTAATAACTGAGCTGGAAAATAGAAAAAAAGAAAAGAAAAAAAAAACAAAATCAAATAATGTGCAATTCAACAAATATAACATTAAAGTACTAAAAAAATAATAATACTATTACAAAAGCATTGCATTAAGCATGTTAACAGCGTTATTAAAGTGAAAACATAAATTGCAGCAAATAATTCAAGCATAAAGAGATCAAATATCATTAAAATAAAACAAAAAATGTAAAAACAAATTAATAGAAATTCAATTTGAATTTCATACAAAGCGAAAAACCAAAGAATAAAAATATATATATAAAAACTATTGCAAATTTTGTACGACGCGCAAAGCGAACGTATTTGTTGTGGCCGAAAATGGTTGTTGTTCTTGTTGTAGTAGTTGTTGTTGTTGCAGTTGCACAGTTCTGTCTCTCTCATAATCTCAGTTACAGTGCGATAGATGCGTTAGATTTATAAGCCAAGCATGTCAGAGAAAAAAGAAACTATATTAGTAAAAAAATTTGTTGTTGATCAAATATGAATAACAGAGAAAGTGCTTAATTATATTTAATGCCGTATAAATATGTATAAAAATTGTATATAAATGATAAAAACTGTTATTTTCGAAAAATTGTCTATAAGCAGTAAAAAGCAGTTATCTTCGAAATTACCGAAGTATTCATACCTTTGCAGTAGGACCAAATTCTGTTTTATGGAATATATTTGCCATACATATGTATCACTTAAATATGTATACATCTAAGGACACCACGAATGTCTGCCAGAATATTTGCAATTTGAGAATACATTGAAAAGTACTCTCTGCAAGGATATACAAATATACGCTAAAGGCGTAAAACTAATTAAAAGGCTCTGCTTACGAATACTTTAAAAACGCGCTCGCAAATAACAACAAAGCGTGTGTAAAAAAATATAACATTATTACAAAGGGCATACAAATAAATAAAATTTGCCTGCATATTTTATTGTGTATGTTTAATTTTGCATATTGCATTGTTTTGGACGCTACAATGAGAAAAACATTAACTATACAAGAATTTTTTTGGTATTAATTAAATATTGAAATGCGCCAAAGGCATTTAATTTTAATAAAAATTTAAGGCAATATATTAAAAAATATTTGCAAAATGAACGCTGTATAGAATAAAAACTGAATTGAAATAGTTTGTTCCTTACATTTTTGTTGTTCTGCAGCACTAAATGTGTTGAAAATTTTTAAAATTTTTGGGACAAACAATTAATGGAGATTAATTGTGTGCCTAAGCTTTAGTAATATTAATCATAATAATTATAATAATATTGATAATAATAATAATAATAATAATAATAATAATAATAATAATAATAATAATAAAAGTGTAATAATAATGACGATAAAAGGTTTAACTTATATAATGTAACATGAATGAATTAATTCGATAAAAAGAGATCAAATATGAGTATTTTAAATGGAATTCGAGATATATTTCTGGACTATATTCAGCCAGTTGTAATTGTATATAAAATATATTGTATGTAAGATAATAAAGTTGTAAAAACTTTGCTTTTTGCATATAAGAGATCATTTATAGTTTATAATAAAGAGTCTCTATATGTATGTAAATTAATTTGTATTGAGTTATTATAGTATTATAAAAATATTCGAAGTATTTGCATTTCATTTGAGTATTCTTCAGAGGAGATGATTTCTGCGATGACAATTCTGTCGGCTACAATGTGTCTGAGTAATGTAGCTTTTAAATTGAAGGAGATATATATATATATTAAGTCATTTTCCACGCCCCCAGTGGGTGTAGCCAACAAATATAATAAACACTTTCATTGATTTGCACGTTCAGGGATGGTTCTAGCTTTAATAACGGTGCACAAATTAAGTTTAAAAAGACAGGCGAAAAGATGGACAGACAAATATTGCATAAATCCAATTTACCCGTATGTTTTTATGTATTCAAGTATTTTAGATATGCACTGAATTTCTCTTATGAATCTAAAGTGTATATTTGAAGTCTTTACTCACCAGGTTATCGAAGCGCAGCGCATCCTCATCGCTGAGTCCCATGCTGCGTGTGAGCTGCAGATAGGTGGATGTAATTGGCTTCAGGCGCTCCAAGTCCAGCGGTGGCAGTGCTATCGGCAGCGGAAGCGGCATTGGCAGCTGCTCCAACGGCGCTGAGCCGCGCAGCAGCAGCTGCGGAATGCGCAGATCTGTGGCCAGCGGCTTCGGCGGACTGGGCAGCTCCAGCTTGAGCGGTGCGGCGGCGGAGCCGGCGGCCAGCGGTGTAGATGTGGACGCCGGCTGGCCATTGGAACTGGAGCGGCAGCTGGAAAATTGAGGTTTCGTTAGATTGATGGGCGTATGCGGTGCTGTTGGCGCTGCCGCAGCGATCGGTGAGCGTGCCCGAGTCAAGCCCACAGGGGAGGTCTTTGCGGAGGGGAGTGGATCAACGGACAACAAAGTGGCTTGCGCAGTGTGTGGATTGGTGTTGCTGCTAGTGCTAGTCGAGGTGGTTGTGGTGCTGGTGGTGGTTGGATAGCTGAGACTCTGCAGCAGACTGCTGCCGTAGAGGGGCGGCGCTAGAACCGGTTGACTCAGCAGCGAGTTGCCGCCGTAGAAGCGTCTCATAAAATCGTAATAGCGCACCAGATTGTCCTGCGACTTGAGCAGCTGCAAATCGAAGCCTGGCTCAGCGGGCGGACTAAGCGGACGCTGCAATTGTGGCTTGACTCGTATCTTGGGCACGCTAACCTGTGGCGCCTCGCCGGCTGCGACAGCACTCTGTGGCGTGGCCACAGCTGTTGTGGCTGTGCCGGGACTTGGTGGTGCCGCTGGTGCCGGTGCAATGGCATCCAGCTGGGTGGCACTGGCACTGCTGGCCACCGTTGCGACGGCCAGCGGTGCGTGTGCTTTCAGATCGGCGCTCGAATGACGACGCCGTTTGGCCGTTGGACCCGCCTCCAAAGAGCTCTCCGTGTGCGACGAATAGTTCAAATAGGTCTCCACTTCCGAAGAGCTCTCGTTGCCGGCCAAATCCTCCTTGGAGGCAGCCGAAGGCGAAGAGGGTCGCAGGTTCTTCTTGCACTCGGGGCAAATGGTCAGAAAACGCGTGACAGCTTCGCGAGGCAGAAAAGCATAGGTTTCCGTTATCTGCAATGAACGAGAATTCAGAGAAGGAAAGGTATATTTAGGGAATGGGGCAAAATTAAAGGCGGTATTAAGGATCTTATTACTAAAAACTAAATCAGTTCGTTGTTGTAATAAAAAAAATAAACCAATAATTAACTCAGGATAAGAAAATTTCATTTCAAAAAGAAATTTTAAAATAATTCCAATATTTATTAATGCAGATTATATTGTAATATTGATAAGTCTGAATTGTTGCGTATTCAAAATCGAGTTAAATATTTTGATATGAGGAAATCTCCTAAATATTGCATCTCCTAATATCTCCTAAATATTGTATTTTAAAGATCAATTTATTCAACCAACTCTTTGTAATTTTAAAACTCATTCAAAAATTAATATAAATCATTTGCCAACTATGGATTTTGTTTGATTTTTCCACAAATAAAAGAAGTCGCAGAATTCTTTGAAAATATGCCACTGATCAAAATGTTGCCCTTATAATAAAATTATATATTTAAGTTTTGAAAGTTTTTTTTAAAAACAGTAGTTTTGTTGAAATTAATTTTGTATAGTTCATACGGTACACTCACAATGCGATAGGTGCGTTTCTGTCCCGCGTGCATTCCGCTGCGTCCGCCCAGCTCCATGTGCACATTGTAGATGATATCGAAGAACTCCTCGACGCAGGCCACCTTGCGATAGATACGACGGCCAAAGTCTTTGCTTTTCGAGGCGGCAAATAGATCGACGGCGCCGGGGTTATCCGAGAGCACCGCCGTATTGGGCAGCGGTTGGCAGCGCCGTCGACTACCAGGCGCCTCCTCAAAGCCATCGGGTCGCTTGGTCGTGAAGCCTGCAAAGGGAATCAAGTTGTTGCTGGATAAGACCAAACAATTTGGCCAAAAAGGGGGGCTGCTTTTACGTACCCTTCGTCTTCACCCAGAAACGAAACTTGGAGCTGTCGGGGCGACTGTGCTCCTTGCCCTCGAGCGCCTTCAGAATGCGAACCTTCTTGCGCAATGTTATCGTCTTGGTCTTTGCCTGATCGCCGTAGGTCTTTAGGGCCCAGGGCTGGAACAGCTCGTAGATTACCTCGCGCTCGCTGACCAATTTGCTCAGCGATAGCGGGCAGCCCACGTTCTGCTCCAGCTCATCCACATCGGCATCGTATGCCGTCTCCGAGTCAGGCTCCGCCCCGGCCACAATCAACGGGGAGCGCTCCTCGCGCTCGTCTATGGCGTAGAGTTTGCGCTTATTGCCGCAACTCTCCGCCGTGCCAAGCGCCGAGGATGCCAATGGGGGAGCCTGATCGAGACTGTGCTTACGACTGCCATTGGACTGATCCATGGGATAATGATATTTGATAATATTCAATCTAATATTCAATAAAACTTTCGATCAAGACAAAGTCCAAGCGATAAACGAGCGCATTGATTAGATCAATAATTTTGAATAAATTTTAGAAAATTTTCTTATAAGGCTTTGCTATGCTGAAAACTATTCTTCGTGATGGGGGATTTCATGGGATGTGCTGTAAAGGAAGGAAGTTTCAAACACTTTTAGAAAGTTAAAATACTCTGTTTTGATCAATGCTCAAAATTAGTAGTAGTAGTCAAATAGATATTATTAGTTCCTGATAATATTTTCAATATTTTTAAAAATGATTTTGATTAAGTCTTGGTTGACACAGTTCCATAGCTTTAAAATATAGATGAATATAACAGAAATCGAGTTCATAAATCGAACATATATACACCATTAAATTTATTGAATTATTTGAATTTTTTCCAGCATTAATTAAACACATTTTTTTGTACTTCACGTCATAATGAAATCAGTTTAATTATTTTTGTTAACAGATATTTTTTTCATTGTATTCCCCTTAATCCTTTAGCTTTCCGTAACTTTTTCACTTTTCACTTACATTTGACGTTAACCGAGAGTTATAAAAACGTTTAACAGAAACACAGAAATTGGCAACGAAAACAAATGTCAATTTTGTAACAATATGAACAAAAACAATAAACAGAAATCCCTCATAAACGAATAATAACAAACACGACGAATATTCGCCTTTAACAGCAACAACAACAAAGCCAAAAAAACTTAACGCAACGCGACACGACCGAAATGAAAGTTCAAACTCAACTGATCAGCTTTGGGCCAGATGAAGACCGATTCCAAGGATGCTGAAGTTCAGTTTTCAGGTCCAGTCGAAGACAGGCTGCAAACCGGTTGATCGCTTGACCGCTCATCTTTGAACTGCCCAAGTCAAGTTAATGAAGGCTGCAGACAGTCAAGGAAATATGTTAAAAGGGGTAGTTCTACAATATGGACCATCTCCCGGTAGATGCCTATTGTGCCTACCTCAATAATTGCGCAATTGTTGGCCGCGACCAACCCAGTAAAGGCCTCAATTTCAAACGTCTTTTGCGCTTTTTTTTTAAGAAATGCCGCTAAAAAAGCAACCCCCTTTGCTCTCTCTTACCCACTCCTTATCTAGCGCGCTGTCTCGCTCACTCTATTTCCTTTTCTCTTGAGCCACCCCTCGCTTAGCCTGGCATATTTTGCATTTTTCATTCATAGCATACTTTTCGCCGGCGCTGCGAGAGTGTCTCACATTTCTGCTTCGTCTCTAAAAATGTTTTACGCTCATTTCGCTCAGACGCCCGCACATTTTGGGGCATTTAGATGCCCCCGCAAGTCCGCAACCCACCCCCTCGCCAGCACGCCTGTTGCGCTTTTTCGCCTTGAAGTATGCGTTATTTTGTTTTGCTTTGAATTTTTCTTTTTGTTTTGTTTCCTTTTTTTTTTTGGCTTTGGTTTTGTTCTGCTCCGGCAAACGTGTCACATGTTGCGCCACCCACAGAAAATAAGTTAAGGAATTTTAATGGGTACGTAATCTGTTCGGGGGTTTGATGATATTTAAGCAAAAATTATGGTATGTATTCAATAAACTTATTAAAACATACATAACTGTCTAGACAATGAATATTTCTAGTAAAGAAATTTGAGCTGTAAATTGAATTGTCTTCTGTATGTGATTTTTTGTAATAGAATGTGGGAATTAATTATATATATCTCTTTAACTACATGTGTGTTACTACGGTCTTAATTACATTATCCTTCATTATTCTTGTCATTATATTTGTTTTATTTAAGCATTATTTAATTATTTTATTTGGAACTTTTTCGTGATTATTAAAAGGGCTATTTATTTTATTTCTTCAGTTTTTAGCCAACCAAATTTTTCCATAAACTGGGTTTAATAACAAAAAATAATATAATTTTAATATAAATAATTTTATCAAGCAACTTCGGTTTACTTCATGTTATATTTCTAGATATATTTATATATTTTTTATGTATATTTTTACATAACTCGAGTATTATTTAATTTAATTTCTCCCCCTTCAGATATTTTTCAGTATGCACTCGAAAGTATGCTACATATTTTTTCCAAACACTTACGCTCATCTTGGGCTGGGACTCTGCCTTCTGTTGGGGTGAATTGTGGATGTTGGCTTATCTCTTTAAGGGTTAGCTATTTGTTTTGATTGTGCTTTGTGTGTGTGCTGGAATTTGTGAATCTAGTATTCTGGACTGCTGATTGGTCGTCACTGTCCCACTGCGAGCATCGCAACTTCCCCCTTCTCTGCTGTATCTTGTTTATGTGACTTCTGTCTACAGCTCAGCGTCCACTGGACCAAGTTCAGCTTAATTGCTGGACCCGATAAAAAAAAGGGAAAAACACACCGAAACAGGAAGTTTTTGCATAAAATCTTGTTCTTTGAACCGCCAAAATTTTCTTATTGAATTTTAACCGGTTTGTGTAACGTTTTAACTGAAATATCTGAAATCTAGCGGTAATTTCTGTAACGTTCTTTTCAGTTGGTGGTAAAAATCGCCGCAGCGGTCAGCATATTGATGGGATTAGACTGAAGAGTAGCATGGGTCAGATATCATTATGAATTTTTTGACAGGGCTGAAAAGTCAGCAGAGCTAAGGCAGAGGTTTTGCCATTGCACTGGCCGAATATTAGTACTAGCTTATAGGTATCTTAAAAAAATCGTTAAATTTAAAAAAATTAATTTTCATAATTTATTGCATTGTTTGTTTATTGTAAATGTAAAAATCAGTTTTATTTAGAGTCTATTAATATCTAATATATCAGAAAATAAAGTAAGAACTTTTTAATAGAATTTAAAAATAAAAAAATTTATATGTGAATTAAAGAATAAATAAACAATCCAAGCTTTGAAAGCAGTGGAAATCACTGGTGTTGGAAACTGCCTTTCGTAAGTATAGAAAATAGATAGAAGTTTTTTTTTGAAATTATTTTGTCAAATGTTATAGTTTGAAAACAACATAACATGTAAAAAAAATTATTGCTATCCAGGTGGGAAATTCCGATTCAAGGCTGTAGAAGTAAAAGTTAAATTTGCTTCTCAGCCTTAGGCTAAATTCAAGAGCTCCACATAAGTGATTCTTAAGAAATCTATAATATTGAAGCCCAGGTGAATAAACCAGAAGAAAAAATATTTTAAATTTAAAATAAAAGTTTTCCCTGTCAAAATCGCATAATACGTACTATATAATTTATTTATAAATTTGTGTTCTAATATACTTTAAGTAAAAACCTGATAAATATTCATTGTGCCAAATAAATATAAATTTATAAATTCCTTAATTTTTAATTAAGGTTAAAATGTATTTTAAGTCTGCAGCATTTTTGTGTTTTGTCTTTAAATAGAAACATGTTAATGAAATATGGAATAATTATTAATCTATTAATAGTTTATATATAAAAATTTTGTAATTTTTGTACATATACACTTGACAATAATGCAAATAAGAAAATTTTTTTAAAATAATATAATCTTTTAATAATATAATTTTAAATATTTAAAAAAGGGTAAGTTTAATAACTTTNACACTTGACAATAATGCAAATAAGAAAATTTTTTTAAAATAATATAATCTTTTAATAATATAATTTTAAATATTTAAAAAAGTGTAAGTTTAATAACTTTCTTTTTGTATTCCCAATGAATAAAAGAAGTTTAGTGTGTCCTGTTAACATACATACGTAAAAAACATACAAGAACATCAGCACAGAATGCTTTGACCGCAGGAATTAGTAGCCACTAACTAAACAGGAGCTACTGACAGCTCATTAAGGACTGCATCTAATCGTTTATGCATTGAAATTGGCAGTCACTTGTGAAAAAATCAATGCATGTCTGAGTATCGATGCCGCCTAATGGAATATCTAAGCTAATAGGGCCACCGCATCAGCGGTCAGCGAGTGAGCGAAGTGAGCAAATCCGAACAGGATGGCGTGCAGGAGCGCCTTGAAGGACAATTAGTGCAGCGACTTGGGGAGCAAACAATGCGGCTGGCTATTGGCCATTTGGTGAGCTAATGTTTGGCAGCGTAGACGTTGTCTTGGCATTTGGTTAGCAATTAGCCAACTGGCCAAATAGCATGAATAAATCGCTAGCTAAGTGGCCCAGGCTCAAGACGTTGCCTCGACTGGTTTTAAGGATGGGGCAGCCTATGCAGCAGCAGCGGCATCAGGACATTAGGCATGGAACAAGTTTTATTTTGGAAACTTTCTCACGCTCAACGGATGCTGAGGCAGGACATGAAACTTTTATAAAAATCTGCTGAACTTTCACATCAAAATTTCAACAGATTTCAGCCCAGATCCCAGCATAAAAAAGAGCCACATGGAACTTTGAACCATGGCCAGGCCGGTTTTTCAAACTGGACACAGCATCTGAACGGCTACTGAGACGTTGAACTTTGACACGCATCCATCGGCCAAGATGCAACCCCTTTTGGTCAACCAGTTCCCTCGGGGTTCCACCGCTGGTCAGTCGACGTTTTCTCAATGGTCTTTGGGGTGGTTTCGAGATGCTGTTGCTGTCTCTTTGATTTGAAATCTTCTGCTTGGCCCGCATATTCTACTCTTAAAATATTTTATATTTATTCATTTTTTGTTATTTTTGGTAGAGATAATGTCCAGTTTGTTGTGGATGTGTGTGTGAAATGCTAATGCTTAGCTCTAGATGGGTTGATCTTGTTTTGCTTTTTGCTGTTTTTGTTGTTCTTGCAGATAATGATGCTGATGATGCTATGCCAAAGGACACCAATAAAAAGTCCACACTACTTTTGAATCGATAGAACTTTCGGTCAACAAAAAACCAGTTTTTTAGTGGCCTGTTTCTGGGCAATAATTATCTGCAGACTTAAATATTCTTAAATGTAGAAAAACAAACTTCAACTAATTTATTTACAATATATTTTTATGTCCATTTGGGTGTATTTCTTAAACAATATAGACTAAATTCAATTTCTTAAATAATAAAATAATAATAAATAAAATAATAAATCGAAACTTTTACAGTAATATTTGAAAAAGTAAGGTTGCAAGCTAAAATGTAAAATGATTTAAAATATATTGCAAATATTTATCTTTTTATTTTAAGAATTTAGCTGAGAGCATTGACAAATCATTGCAAACAGCGTTTTAGTATACCAAAGATAGTAAATATCTGATAGATGAGTATCTCTCTTAGAAATTATATTGTATCTCACAAATGTTTGGACCCGTCTGTTATAATTACTTATCAGTCAAATTGATTTTTTTATTTCTCTTCGATACTTTTTCATTTGCAAATTATTTTAAATATTCAGAGAAAAATTTCGCTAAACAAAAAAACATACAAATGGAATATTCGTTTGAAAATTGTGACATATCACATTTGCATTCATTTACTTAATTATATCTGTATCTCATATTAACTTTGCATCAATTAATGAAATACTTTTCAGATACTAATGGAATTTAACTACCATAAAAAAGCGTTGAATCAGTTAACCTCGGAGTCTTTTTAAATAATTAAAAACGTCATGCCCAATGCTTTAATATCATTTCTTTAAGCGTTTAAATATCTTTGTTGCTATTTTATTTTTTCCGTTCGACTTTTCAAACCCGTTTCAATTCATTTGACGCTTTTTGTGGCGTCTCTGGGGACTGTGTCGAATTTGTGTGTGTGTGTGTGCGTGTGTGTGTGCATGTGCATTGTTTGAGTGTCCTGTGCGTGGAAGCGTTCGATAAATTTCAATTACTAACCCAATTAAAAAATGTTGTGCGCTTTTAGGCGCCCGAAAAATAAAATGCGACAACAAAAATAAAAATAAATATGCAAAACACACAAAAAAATATATTTGCAATATATTTGCGAGGCTTAACAACAACAACAACAACAATTGGTAAGAGGCACAACAGCGGCTCAAACCATTTTTAATTTATTTGCACTTTGCTGTTGTTGCTGTTGTCGCCGCCGTGACACATACGCACCATTGGCCCCGCCGGCTGTCCGAGGGTATTCATTCCTTTTTGTTTTTTTTGCATGCTGTTTTTCTGTTTTTCCGCTGGCCACCGCTACGCCCTGCCCTTGGTCCATATGGCCCCATCGATATGCGCCGGCAATCAGTGCACCTCTATGTGCGCATATATATAAATATATATATATATGGATATATAAATATATATATATTTATACAT
>SCDT01002592.1:0-13664 GCA_004143765.1 Drosophila melanica | reverse complement strand
ATCTAGAATAATAATAATAAAATTATATATATATGCGGGCTTTCCCTATCAATATATGCATGTGTTTAGTTAGTATGTTAAACAACCCAACTGAATAGATCGGGTGATGCGTTTGATTTCTCCATGTCTGCTCTTCTTCTTCTTCTCGTTACATATTCCATCTTGGTTTTTTTTGGTACAGTTAATCTATGCTCCAGCTCCATGTTTCGAGTTTCGAGTTTCGAGTCTTACGCCGCCTTCTTCTTCTTGAACTTGTTCTTGAGGAGTCCGGGCAGCAGCGAGGCGCACGCGCACAGTGTTAACACGCCCATCGAGGTCCAGGAGAACGCCTCGCTGGAGCTGCTCATCTTCTGCAGCGTCTTGCCCGCCTGTATGGCGATCACCGATGGCGGTGCGACGCCGCAGAAGGTGCCCAGCGCAAAGATGTGCAACGGTACACCAATTACCGGCGACGCCAGATTGATGAACCAATTGGGCAGGATTGGTGTCATGCGCAAGAATAGCATATAGTTGAACAGGCTGTCCCGATACTCTTCCACGTGCCTCGACCATTCGCTCGTTTTCTTTGGCCAAAAGTGCCGTATCAGCCGGCGTCCGACCAAATTGGAGAGCGTGTAACAGAGCGTGGCGCCCAGCGCCGAACAGAAGCAGATGAGGAACAGCGCGATCGGGAATTTGTACAGGAAACCAAGCAAGATCGATAGGAATAACGAACCAGGAATGGCAAATGTTTGTAGGCTAAAACAGATACTCAGTTAAGGCAACCAATTAAACGAATGTCAATGTGCAAGTATATATACATATATATATAAATGTGTGTGTGTGTGTGTGTCTCTAGTCTAGAGGCTAGATAAAAAAAGATCATCTCATATATATTACCAACTGGCCGGGTTGGTTGCCTACTATTAATAGGCAAGTAACACACGTTGACAATGCCAATCGCATTCGCACACGCGACAGCCGCACCACCCCCACCGCCGCCCGCGCCCGCCACAAAGCCATGACGTGACATTTAGCAAGTGTACGATAACAGAAAATGGCAAATAAAGCATTTAATGCTCTCCCTCTCTCTCTGGCTCTGTCTAGATACAAATGCAGAACGTGCTACAATTGTATTTCGCGTTTGATTTTATTTTAATCAAAATAAAAGCGAATATTAATTTTTTAATATGAAGAGCAAATTAGCTCGAAAATTAAATAAAAAAAATAATTATTATAAATTTGAACATAAAAATAAAAATAGAATATTCATTTAAATTAACTATTTTTTTAGCAGATATTTAATTCCGCTTTTAGTTAATTTTTTTAACCTTTTGAAAACTTGAATTCAGAATGCAAAATGAATGCAAAATATGCTACAATTGTATTTCGCGTCTGCTATTTTATTTTAATCAAAATAAAAGAAAGCGAATATTAATTTTATAATATGAAGAGAAAATTAGCACGAAAATTAAATTTAAAAAATAATTATTATAAATTTGAACATGATAAGCTGTCGAAATGCTTTGCCAGCTTTTGCTTAAATAAAAATAGAATATTCCTTTAAATGAACATTTTTTTTTAGCAGATATTTAATTCCGCTTTTAGTACATTTTTTAAGCTTTTGCCAGCTCAAATTCACGAATGAGAACAAATATTTTGAAATTATTGCCAATTGCAATGAATATATAATATATATATTATATTACAATAGCTTTAGAAAATTGTATATCATGTGTGTGTGTATGTGTGCCATGCAAATACAGCTGCACAATTCTGGTGCAGCAAAATTGTGTTACAAATTCAAACAACGACAACAAAAAAAAAAAAGGCAGCTCACAACTGATCATTCGATCGCTACGTGGAAATTTGTATTGCGACGCCACACAGCTGCTTGGGTAAATTAAAAATAATAAAAGGAAAATAAATGTAAGCGCACACACACACACGCACACAGAAACGTATTTGCATGTTTGCTAGACTTGTGCTTTTTTAATGAGTGGAACACAACAACACAAAATATTACTGACCAGCTCTCAGCTGTTTAAATAGATAAGGCACACACACACACACACACACACGCATTTTATTTTATTTTTTTATGTTTTTTTTTTTGTTTTGTTTATAAACGTGCGTTGAATGGACGAGAACGCAATTTAAAGCGTTAAAGCGAGAGCGTAAGAGTTTCATGTATGCGTCAGCATGCGGTTCTCTCTCTCTCGCTTTGGCAGAGTGTGCAAAGTGCACTTTGCCCAATGACAGCAGCGTCGTGTCAATCAGCTGTTTGCGCATGTTTCTCATTCTCAAATCCAAAAAAAAAAAAAAAATATCGTTGCTGTTGTTGTATTGAGCATTGGCGTTCTCTGCGTTTCTTTTATTTGCTTCCTACTTGCAGCCAAAACGGCGACGTCGCTTCCAATACTAATTATGCGTGGCCGTGCATAATATTATAGTAATTTACGAGGGTGCGCGCGTGTTTTTGTGTGCGTGTGTGTGTGTGTGTGTTGACCATGAAATGGTGACCATTTGTGGAGTCAGCCGAAAATGAGGTCAAGGTTATAAGTACGTGGTGAGTGCGAAGCGTGATGCGCAAGCGCCGTTATCTAATCGGGCAGCACTCTTTGCACTCTCTGTGTGTGCGATTATTGTTATGTTTTTCTTTATGCTTTGTTTGAGTGTTGGAAAAGGATACAATACGTAGGCGACAACGACGCCGAACATCACTTCAAAGTAATACATGTCCTTGTAGCGATCGAGGACCTTCGCTAGCATCTTCGCATCTTGTATATCACGTGGTATTTTCAAATGTTGCTTCTCAGCGCTGCAAATAAAATTAAAAAAAAAAACCATATTCAAAGCGTTACTTATGACTGTAAAAAATTGCACGAGCTTCGTCATTGTGTGTGTGTGTGTGTAAAGTGGCGTGACTTTTGGCGAGCGCAAGCTTCGCGCAAAGCTCGGCGGAATGTCAGAGGAAAATAACAGAAACACAGGTGACCGTGACGATGAGTGTGCGCGACTAGCAGTTACCCTTTGCCCAGTTTACATACAGCTATGCTTGTGCTTCTTCTTTTTCTGGTCAAGAATTTGACGAGTATGCTCGACTAGCAGTTATCCTGTACCTATGTTTTCTGCTTAAAGAACAAATGTGCTCGACTAGCAGTTACCCTCTAATGCAATTAGAGCGATTTAAATTACTTTTTATCTTCTGTAATTTAGATGTTTTTACCAAAAATCATACCATGAAAAACAATATGCAAAATAAACTAAAACTGAATTAAATGAAAGCGAAATTGAGCTAATTTCAAGACTTCAGACAGACAGATGATCAGATGAACATATGTAAGTTTCAACTGAATATGCACTTTTATAGCCTGTTAATATGCCCTTTAACACGCATTGATGTGATTAACAGGGTATTTAATTACAATGTTTGCTCAACACTTACGCATTCAATTCGGGAAATATCGCATAGACATAGAACATGGCCATCAGGCTGACAACAAATATGGCGACCACGATGACTAGAGATTTCTTGGTGGCTTTTCGTTCGTCCGCGGACATTGTCTCCTTCTGTGGCGTCACTGGCGGTGGCTGTTGTGGTTGCTGTTGTTGTTGCTGCTGCAGTTGTTGTTGCTGCTGCTGTTGTTGTGGTTGCTGCTGCTGCTGCTGTGGCTGTTCTTGTTGCTGCGATTGCAGTTGTTTCGGTGGTTTATGTTTGCCAGTTGCGGGAACACGCGCACGCACGCCTAGCATCTTATCAGCAATTTCTGCTTAAATGAAAAAGTGGGTGAGCAACAGAGAGCGAGTGCGAATGCGAGTGGATTAGAGGGAAGGGGTTGTGAGGTGTTTTGCCACTTACCGCTACTGCGGCTGCTTTCGCTGATAAGGGCTACCCGGCCGTTTTCCGTTTTACAAGACATCGTTAAAAACAAAAACAGCGCAAATTACTGTTTCTGTTTCTTGGATTAGCGCAGTGCGAGCGAACTTTGCCAGTTTCCGCGTGCGAGCTTTTTTGAGGGTGCTCCGCTTCTAAATGTATCCGCTGTTGTTGTTGTTGTTGCTGCTCTCGTTGTATGAGTGTGCGTGTTCGCGCGCCAGCAATAATATTGCAGCAACTATCTCTGGCTTCTACACAGACAATTTAATCGATAAACACTGCAAACTACACGAAAAAAAAAATTTAAAATAATACAGATGCTGTCCGATGGCAATTTGCGATACTATTATTAAACAATTAATTTAAGCTACTTGAGTCACAGTTGCTAACATTATTTTGCATTCCGGTTTGCATCTTTCAACAACTCATGTTTTTTTTTTCTTTTGTTATATTTACTAATTGAACGACGCAGCTCACTGACTTTCCGTATTTCGCGTAACACTCCACTCTGTGTGACCAGAGACGACTGCTGCGCAGAATACCATCTGCTCGCGATAAGCTCAAACTAGAAAATACTGTAACATGTGCGCAGTGTTGGTAAAATACTAGCACACAGGGTGGTCTATAGAAGCATAACAGTCAACTATAATAGCGGGGCTCCTTTTAATTTTGGACAACAACTAGATGCATTTACAAACACCCGTTGTATTTGGCACACTAATGTCATATTTTTATATCGTTGTTAATTGATCGTATAAATTGTGCAACAATAAATAAAAACTATTATTTTAAATTAATTTAAATACATAAAATTAATATTAAGTGCTTGCAATACTAAAAAAAAAAAATGCACACACATTTTAAAACACTACGTTTACGCTGCCGATTGCCGTTAAATTTAAAAACACATACACCCTGTGTATTTTTTGGGCGGTTTAACCGTTGATTTTGAAAATAATGAAAGCCTTAGCGATTTTGTATTAACTTTACTTTATTTGAATGAACAAAGATTACATTTTTAAAAATGTGTAAAATGGCTTAACACAATTATTAGAAGAGGTTTAAAGATTAAAACAATTTGAACAAGAGTCATTGCTCCTGTAATGTAATTATCATATCATAAATCATAGCTCATAAGCATGTCGATTGCCCTCAGCTTCCGTGCTATTTCCATCGCTCATATTGAAAAGTAATTCATAATTGGACTTGCAGTCGGACGCGAAATTAAAATCGTTTGAGCTCATATTATCATCACCATCAACATCATCATCATCATCATCATCATCGTCATCATCATCAATATCCTCCGACTGCATTTGGCTTGCTGGCCTTGAAGAAGTCGCTGTTTCGAATTCCATATTGCTCTGAGCCGAATCCTCATCATTTTCAAATAGATTATGAAAGTTAAGTTTGCTGTTGCGAGCATTCAATTGAGTCGGAAAATCAAAAGATGGCAACACTTCCACTCTCTGAACAACAGCTCGCTCCGGCAAATGTTCAGTGCTGTGCATATTTTCTGCATCAGGCGATGATGAAACAGAGTATGTCTGGTTCATGTCCACCATTTCGGTCATGTCATTAGGTGATTGGTCGGAGTGCTCTTTGTGTATTCCAGTTGGCAGTGGTGCAAAGTGCACTTGCTTAATTGGGCTGCAAGTGCGCTCCGCTTCGTTGGAGCCGTCCTGGTGTCGACCAACCACCAATATGGAGCGCAACGGCGGCTCTATAGTGTCCATTGTGTCAGTTGTATCAGCTTCGGGAAACTTGTGTAGGAAATCTAAGGCCGACTGCAGGACGATCGGCGCACTGCGGCTAGCTTTGTTCGCCGGTTCCTGTATCACCTGTGTCCTGTGGGCCGCAGGCAATTCCAGCTGCCAGTTCAATAAATTGATTAGATATCGTTTGCCACTTGCCACTTGGTGGCACTTACCTCGGCGATTTGTTTGCGCAGCTGAGCCAAGGCGACAATCTTCTTGTTGCGCTGCTCTGTGGCACGCGCAATTTTGAGGCGCCACTGGCGCTGCACCTGATCGCCTTCCTCAGCGATCACCGTCGATTTCTGTTCCGCCTCCCGGACAAGACCCTGCCACTTGCGAAATTCTTTAACTGCAAAAGTGACAAACATTTTTATTTGAATAATAAAAACAATCCACAAATTTGAATTGTTGCAAAATTTACCAAAATGAGGAAGTAAAAATTGAATTGGATTGAACTCGTTCTAAAATATGGTTCAATTCTGTTTTAAAAAAAATTTATGGACACACTCCCAGACAAGTGCTGTCAAAGTCATCAAAAAATCGAGTTAAGTTTAACAGTCGAATCTCGATCAGACGCCAACTTATCAAAAATCTCAATAATTTTGTAACTTTTAAAATTTGCAAATATTTACCCTAATATTTTACTTGCAAATCAATAAACATAAAATCACTTTAAATTTATTTTTGAACCTCTTATAATTCTTTATAACATTTTTTAAAATATACTTTTGTAGAAAATTTTGTTTAAATGAAATTCAAAATTTAAGTTTTTCTTGTACCTTGATATTTATCCTAATATTTTTTTTATGTTGCGACGGTTATTTTCAGTAAACTAAAAAAAGCCCTTATTTACTTCTAATCAAGTTGATCACAATGCGAAATTGAACATTAATTTAGTACCTCGTTTAATTCTTAAACACCTGTAATTCATAAAAATTAAGTTTCCTTGCCATTTCGTATAATCGAGCTTTCACTGTATTTCACGAAACCAATATGCCCCTTGTTGCAATCAGTATAGGGTATATTCCGCTAGTTTGAATTCAATGCTCACCAATTGTGCGATTCTCCATGGCCGTCTTGTACTCCAAATCGAAGCGCTGCTGCACCTCCAGCCGGCTGAGCTTCTCCTGCACCTCGGTCTGCTTGCGCAGGACAACGAATCGCTGAATGTTGCGAATCCTGTCGTCGTCCAGCATGGCGGAAATCTGCAGCAGCCGACCATAGGAGTCCTCCAGAAAGCTGGCAAATCTGTCGATCTGTGCACGGTCCTCGCTCATTATGTTGGCCGCTGGACGCAACAGTATCAAATCGATCTGTAGATTTTGCATGTCTTTCTCCAACTCTGCAAAAAACCCGTTACAAAAACATTGTGTGCAACTGCAGTCATTTAACAGTTAACCTACGTGCTCGCTTCTCGGCGAGTGTCTCCTTCTCCGTGAGCGCCTTCTCCAGTTGGGCGCACTGTTCACGCAAATCCTTATTGGACGTACACAAGTTCGCAATTAAGCTGTACACACGCGGAAAACTCTTATCAGACATTTTTTTTGATATTTCGTAGCTATTAAGATGGGCGCCAATAACGTTTGCTAACCACTGCATTGACAGATATGCAACTGCATATATCGATAGTCACATACACATATCGAAAAAAAATGTAAAGTATTTTTATTTTCTAAGTAGCGGAACGCAAATCAAAAATACTACTACAAATAACTAATTATTTGATGTTAATAAATTACCTATTCAGCTTAAAATATTTTGATGAATTTAGCGCCAAAATACTTAATATACTGTCTCATACTGTTGCGATAACTGCATATTTGACGATATTCAGTACAGTGTGCCCATTTTTCTGAGTTATGAAATCCGCTAGAAAACAAATTGAGGCGCCAGTACAATCAATATCTACTCAAGAGATCGTTGGATTTAAGAAGACGTACAATAAACACATTTCGTTGCCTAATTTCTTTTTTTTCCCCCCAAAAAGTGCAACGTTGAAAAAATAAGATCTTTAAATGTTGTAGAGTTGCTTAAGCGACATAGAGAAATTAATATGGTATGGATGCTATCATTTTCCATAGTGTAAGGTATCACAGTCGAATAAAAATCTGCAAGCAAACATCAATCAAAGTGAAAGTGTTGCTAACTTTCCACAACGACTCTGATATTTTACACCAAAAAAAATATTTTTTAAATTTACGTTTAAATCGTTTGTGCAATGCATATGTAAATCATATGATTGCTTTGCCATTGGTCAGTCTGTTGTGGCTGTGCATTATTTTCCAAATTCAATGCAAAACTAATATCTCGTCATTATTGCATAAATATTATTTTATTTGTTTTAAAATTAGAGTTAAAAGGAGTTAAAGGCACGAGACAAATAAAAACTGTGTTAGGCAAAACAATATATTAAATCGATAACATAGATCGGTACGTTGCTTTTAGTACTGTATTTCTTGAAGCCAGTAGTTTTTTCTGTTGGTTTTGCTGGTATTTTTTTGCTGTTTCTACTGTGATGGCATTCTTTGGCTTCGCTGCGAGGGTCACACGATCGTCAGTTCGAGTTTTCTGCAAGCGTCGACAGTTTGTTGCGTCGTCCGTTCGCGTATTATTTTTGTTGTTAAATATTCGTTATTGTTTTGTTGTTCTTTTTCCGCGTATTTTCATTGTTTTTTTTTTGTACGAATTGTTGACAGTGGCAAGTAAATACACATTTGCACATATACATAATTTGTTTGCAACAGCAACACAAATACACCTACAATTTGTTGCAAGCGGTTGCGTGCTAGCTTTAATCGACACACGCACGAACACATACTGCGACGCATGCGCTGCAACATATTCAAGTTTTTGCATGAGCGCAGGTGCTTCTGTTGTTGCTTCCTCTTCTCGTCCGTTTGCTTTGCCGCCAGTTTGCTGCGATCCCTCGGCGAGTGCGCGAGTTTCGTGTTAAGTTTAAGTTTTCAGTTTTCGAAAAATTACAAATTACCAATTCATGGCCGTGAAAATTTCGCAAGCTTGGCATAATTATATTTTTGTGTGTCGAAAATTTGTATTTTTGTTTTGTTTCAAGTGCTACAACAAACAATATACAACAAGAACTAAATGAAAGTTGATCACTGAAAACAACAGCAACGACAATAACAACAACAGCTGGATTAACGAATTAACGGGAAATTGTTGCTTGGTAAGTTTGATATGCCACAATAGAGGGCGCTTTGGGACTGCGGACTCGACATGTCCGGGCATGTTGGTGGTTCAGTGCGTCACGTCGTCGCACGTCGCTGCATATCTGAAAAAAAAAAATAAAATAAAAAAGTACAAACAAAACAAAACGCAACAAGAACTTTCACTATGGAAACCCCTATACAGACTTGTTGAAGCGTGCATAGAAAGCTTCAATGCGATTTTTCAACATTTTAATACTCCAGACCTATTGAAAACGTGTAAAAAGGGTATAATGGTTTTGTGCAACAGTGTGTAACAGACAGACTATATATACATATGTATATAAATTGTCCGTTTAATATTGATAAAAGTCGATTTTTAGGAATAGCTTTCGTAAAACATGCGCATAACAGGAATATTTGAGTTATTTGAATACTAAAATCTATTTATTAATTTAATATAAATATAAATATATTTATGTTTTGGAATTTTTCTGTAAAATTGCGCCATACAAGTTTCAGTTTCTGTTTCAATTTCTCCGCTGTTCCCTGTGGCTTCAGCCTGGTCACACTTTGCATTTTAGTAACGGAATTTGTACTAAATATAAAGCCATAATAAAAAATAATCATAGCAATCTTTCGCTCTCTCTTTCTCGCTTCGAGCTACTATATTTCCTTTCTGCTGTCGCTCTTCGTCTTGCTCCTGTTTAGTTCCTGATAATTTTATCAATTGCGTCAGGTTTTCGCTCCCTCGCTCTCGCTCTCTCTCTCTCTCTGTCTTTCGGGCTTTTATTTCAGGTAGGTAATTGAGGGGTTGCCAGGTAAAACGCGATCAAAGTGAAAAATTGAAAGCGCAGCTGCTGTTGTCGCCCTGTATGAATGCCCTGTATGAATGCGTTGGAACGTGCGCCTCCCTCGTCCGTTCCCCGTTAAATACTCGATTACCTGGCCGTGATTTTTTTTTTGCCTATGCTGCACCTTCTTTTTCTTCTGCTTCTGCTTCATCTTCTTCAACGCATGTGTCTTCATGTTATTTTGTTTGCTATATTTTGTACCCAAGGATATATGCTTATAAAGGATATAGGATATAGGAAGCATGTATTTCCAAACTGGTTATGAAACATTTTTATTAACAGTAACATTTCGGTAAATGTTTAAAATCAATAAATTTCGATTTAATTTAAATAGTAATTTGCTTATTTTTTTTAATATTCCTTTAGTAAGTATTTTTTTTGTTGACGTTTTTTTTATATATTTCTTACTCAAATATTAATTAACAAGAAATAAATATATATACAGGGTATTTCGAATCAACAGTAGACTCGTCCAGCACAACATTTTTTTCCGATTTCGTTTGATCGACTGTTTGGCCTGCTTCTGTATGGCTTTTATTTGCACAATTTTGGCTTTTTTTCGTGTAGCTTCCTCTTTGCTTAATTGAAATTTGTCCACAACTTTGACATTTACAAACATAAAGCAAAGGCAAAACTAAAAAAAAAATAAAAATTAAAAATAAAAAAATGATTGGACTCGATTTTGAATTTTCAGATATAGAACATGCATTAAACTATACTGAAAAATAGTTATTTTTTTACTTTTCGTTTTACATTTTATTTACTTGATTTATCTTAATTTTGTACTCTTAATTTTATTTAATTCATTGCCTAATTGACAGGCTTAGCTTTTCGTTTGCTAAAACTAGTCCGGCTACAGTAAAAAGCAACGTTTTAGTTGGATTATCGTTTATTGTTTTAACATATAATTTAAGTGAATACGAACAGCTGCGGTCAAGGGTTTTGCACCTTTAAAATATAAAATATAAAAAACGAAAAAAAGGAAGAAAAAATGCGGCACAACGAAACAGTTTTCACAATTTTGCCAGCGCCCCATGGGTGTGCTAACAACAATAACAACAACAACAAAAGAAGGCAACCTACAACAATAACAAAAAAAAACTACTCGTATATATAATACATGAACAGGAACCAGAGCAATCGTCTGGTCAGTTGGTTCCCCGTGTTCCTTAGTTGCAACAGAATCAATGTTGTAAAAAACAAGAAAGGACAATTGTCTTTCGGTTGCCGAAAATCAAAATACCCTTGCATACAAATATTATTTAAATGAGTTTTAAAGTTCAGATTAGATTTTAGTAAAAGAAAGTAAATATGAAAATAATATATAAATCATTATATCAGTTGATTATTAATTAAATATTTTAATTAAATTTTTTGCTTGGTTTTTCTTTAATAAAATTAGTAAATTATTTATTGAAAATAAAGTTTTAGGTGTTAAGAGATTGATTTATACATAACCGAATTTATTGAGCTAAATAAAAAAACAGATAATATACTTTGCTAAGTTAAATATTTTTAATACGCCAAAATTTCCCACTGTTTGCTAAAATGTCAAATGCCAATTTTAACATGGTTGCACTTTAATATATAAACTGTTGGTCAGTTGGCAATGTGGTCTAAATAGCCAGTACATTTTTTTACTTTCTGAGTGCAAGCATATTCCAGATATTTATTAATTTATTGTTAACACCAACATTTGAGCCAATAACTTGAACTTGTTGATGTAGAGAATCGGGTTAAACAATCTTAGGTGCTGAATTGATAATTTATTATACTATTTTATTTAGTTTTTTTTTATCTTATGTATAGTTTTTTCAGTTTGCATACTACTATAAAATATCTTTAATTATGTTTAATTAATTATGTTTAATTATAATTATGTTTAAACATGTGTTTTGCAAGGCAATGCATGCCCGTTAGCGAGGGTATCGGTAAGAAGGAAAAAAAGAGGAGAACCAACAAAAAAAATAGGATGGGAAATCCACTCTAGGTTGAGTCGGAAAATGTACAAACTAAAAGCCGGATGGATTAAATTGGGATTTATGCACAAACGCACTCGTGTATAGACATGCACATACACATATACATACATATGCACATGCAAATGCTCGCTTTTTAGCTTGTTCCTATCCTAGTCCGTGTGTCACCGCATCCAAACTGCCTCCCGCCCCTCTCCTCCCCGCCGGGCAGGTTCGCAGCTTTTACATTTCTCCGGGGCTGTCTCATTTTTCGGGGCAGATAAAAATGTTGAAACAATAACCAAGGTAATTCCCAGGAGGCGCAGCCAACAAAAATGCCAGAATAACTGTAACTTACACACACACACCCGCTACACATGCTCCCAAACACACACGCACACACATGTTTTTACATGCTGCTGCAACTTTGCAGCACTCATTCTGAGATTTTTAGAGTTTGCCAAGCTAGGCTATGGAAATCGCAACAGGGAACCAGCTCGTGGTGGGCGGGGCCAGGTGGGCCAGGTGGGGCGGGCTTCTGCAGAGATGCCAGCGTATGCACTTTTTATGTTAGTCAGCAAATTGGACGCCGCTTTCCGCACATTTTGTTGCACCAATGTGAAGTTGAGCATCGAGTTTCCCCCCCCCCCCCCCCCCCCCCCCCCGCCGCCGNCCCCCCCCTGGAACCCGGAAAGAGGACGGCAAAACAGCTGTGAAAAGAGAAGCCAACAATTGTGGGCAAAAGTGAGCTCTAGAAATGCGAGTTATGTTTTGTAGTTGTTTTGTTGCCGTCGTTGCTGTTGCATCAGCAATAAAATGATAGAACCGCTTTAAATTGGCCATAATACGGTTGCCTTTTGGCTCCAAGATTTGGGCCATGGTCCTCTATCTTAATTCAATTCATTTCGATTTCAATTTGAATTCGCCATCTGCTGTCCCGCTCACGCTCCCTTTTGACGGCTGTGCCGCCTATAAGTTTGTCATAATTTGCATTGACCTACAGATCTCTTGAAAATTGACATTCTGCCCATCAGCATCAGCTGGTTGACATCTGACCCTGACCCACGTCCAATTGCTAGCCGGTCTGCCCCCACTCTCTCCCTCGTTCTCTATGGCTCTCTCTCGCTCTCTCTGAAGCGGGTGCTGTCAATTGCGCTTTTTTTCCGCCAAAACTGACAGTAGCCAAGAGGCATTTACAGTTTCTCATAGCTTTTTGTGTTTTACTCTTTATTTTTTTTTTTTGATTTGTTGTTTAAAAAAGATAAAGGTGAAGTTACAAAAGCGTTTGCTTCTTATTTTACAAATTATACAACTGAATATTAGAAGCAATTCCAAAAAAAAAATACAAAACAAAATGAAAATTACAAAAAATATAACATATTTAAACAAAAAAATTAACATACACAATACTGATATCTTTTTGGATACATTTATGTAAATATATATTTCTATATATATATTTGTTCTTTTTTTTTTTGTTTAAAGTTGGCTTTTTTTTTTTTTGAAAAGTTGCCAACACTGGTGGCGAGACAGCGCCACTTTCATAATACAATGCACATGTCACATTTTGCCCGGCAAACCTCTTCCACTGCCCCGCATTTTCATGTCATCCGTCCTCGGCTGTAGTTTTTAGAGTTCTCATACCACCTGTGCGATGTGGTGGTGCTGGGAACCCACATGCTATGGTGTATATTGGACTTGAGCAGATGCCGCAGCTGGCCATATGTAAATTAAACTGATCCTTGACGCTAAGCGGCTTGATAGGAGGAATATGTGTGTTGGACAATTTTTAAATAAGAAATTGCGCAAAATATATTGTTCATATTTTTAAATTTTTATAAAATATATTGTTCAAATTTTTATAGCTTTGCTTTAATTAAGTATATTTTGAAGAATATTCGTAATTTACTTACTAAGAAGTTTACTTACCAAAAGACAACAGAAAGTCTAATAAAATTTACCTTAAAAAATGTATTATTGTAATTAGTATTATAATTATACCCTGAACCCATTGAAAATGGGTAAAAAATGGTATAATGGTTTTGTGCAAATGTATGTAACAGGCAGAA